>JACWFN010000056.1:0-30295 GCA_019775635.1 Cladosporium sp. VS III D KN 1
GATGACGCAGCCAGGGATATTGCATGACCCGGATTTAGAAACTGGGTGTCTGTCGACCATAGTGGGCTTGCATTCTGAGACAGGAAGAGTGCATAAGCGACGGGATTTAGTCAAAGGCCAAGGCTGCCAGGTATAGATTGAACCAATCATAAGCACCCCGTCCTCCTTTCCTTTCCACTTCTTCACCACAACTCTCACATCTTTGCTCCCCTTGCGGCACACACACACACACCCACACACTTGTGCCGAGCCGACCATCTTGGCATGCTCATCTCCGCGGCATTGCACAGTCGAAGTTCTTCCATCGCACATTTACGTGTCTGCGGACGCACCCTTGTCCTCCAATCGCATCGCAATCTGGCATGGCAAAACAAATCGAGCGACAGAAAGACCTGCAAAATAGTGCCAACAAAGCCGCAGCGCTTGAGCAAGCCGGCGAATATACAGAGGCCGAGACTTTCCAAAGGGCAGAAGATCGTCGAACGTTGCTCGCTACACGTGCGCTTGCTCAGACACTGTGGTACCAAGGACGATATCACGAAGCAGAAGAGAAACTGGAGTATCCTGCCAATTGTTTTGAAAGAGATTACGGATGGGGCAACGTTGACACGCTGGAGGTTGCCGGCAACCTTGTCGCAACATACCTGGAACAGGGAAAATACGACAAAGCGAAAGTTCTAGCCAGAAAGCTTCTGCATCACAGAAATCAGGTATTCGGGAAAGACAGTCCTGAGGCTCTCGCTACGGAAGAATACCTTGCCTCGATCTATCACACTGAAGGAGATCTCAACAAAGCTGCAGAGATACGAGAGCGTACTGTATAGCATACAATCTGAACGATCTCGAAGAAGCAGGCAGGATCGCCGACAAGATGTCATGCCAGATGCAAGGTTGAGGGCTAGAAAGGTGGAAATATACTCGGTATTGACTTCGGCCTGAGCTTTCGAACGATGCGAAAGTCCATTGAGATGAAATCTCCAATGGTAGAAGGTCAAAGTGATCACCTGTTAATGATGCCTGTTCAACTCACGTCTCGTTTTCTCGGGGTTGGGCCAGCCTCAAACCTTCGATGAAACTCAGTACCAGTAAGCGTCAAAGAGTATCTGCCACCTTGAGGCAGACAACCTGCGGCGGGGAAACTGATCAAGGACTTGCTGCCCTCTGAGGCAATACGAACTATACCAAAGCTGATGCTTCGGCGCTCCATCGAGAAGAGACTGGCCGTGTTTCCGGACATGTGTGTCGTCACAGTAGCCCGCTATATGTATGGTCTTACGCAGGTGATGTATCTACCACGAACTTTGAACTATGGCGAAACAGGAGAGCTGGGATGAAAATTACGATAGGCGCAAGCCACTGGTCTTCACTCGTCTCTATGATTGCCTCCGTTCGTATGTAGCGGAGCTAGCCGTCATTTCGGCTACGTCCCACGCGTTAGTATCAAGTGGTGAGATAGTAGCTCCTTCCAAGGCTACTGCGCTGTCAGCTTCATGCCAATCAGGGAGATCAGCGACTTCGATACGCCGATGAAGCAGTATTTCTACACAGATGAGGGGATGCATAGCTCGGAAATCATTCGACTTGTATTTAAATCAATACTGCGTAGTCAATCTCGCAGTCGTACTCTCGCCATCTTTGTAGGAGTGTAGCTTTCCGGCGATAGTAGCACGCTGATGTGCAAGCTGTGCCGCATCTAGCGCATCACCCGCGAGTCCTGTCCGCCAAACAAAGGTGCAAAGCAAACCAAATGTGACAATGCGAATTGTCCTATGCTGAGTTGAGAAAATCCGTTCGCAAAATCGCTCGAACAACGATGTCCTACTGATAACAGTGATTGAGTTCACGAGTCATGCAAATCTGAACAAAATCTCATCACTTAGCAATCATGAAACACCACCTGACTCAACGGTTTCCTGCCATTTTTAACCGTCCCTGCAAGCGAGATCGAAAGCGCTCCCAGCTTAGCCTTGAGATAACAACCTTATATAGGTCCGCTTACTTGCCTTGTCTTTCTGTGGTAACATATCCCACATTTGCCTCAAAACAGATACCTTCTGCATCACATCGTTCTTATATTCCTATCGCGTAAGCTTTTCTGGAGTTTTCGCGCTCATGTTATACAACCCTCCGAATAGTCCTACCGTAGGACGACATTGGTATGTGAGCGAGGAAGATCTAATCATTCTCGCTGATGGACGGTCTTTCAAACGACCCGAGAGGACACCTGCTCAAGTTTCCATGCAATGAGACCTTGCAGCAATCGAGCGGAACTTCGCAGTCATTGAGATTTCCATGAACGGCAGTATCCAAGAGCTCTCGAGTGACGATCCTCGGTTCCAGATCATCAGCGCAGCTTGTAACAGAGCGATCAACATATTGCTTTCCGCAAGGGGAAGAATGGCTTTGAGGCAGTATACCTTGTTCCAAAGAGGTTCCGCCGGGCTCAACAGTGGCTCGCGAGAGATCATGGCACCAGTGATCGCATTCTGCGCAGCGATCTCTGAAAGGTCTCCGCTCCTCGTTCTTGACCAACGCATCAGGGCCGACCCCGCTCTCGTTGCCGAACACCCCCGTGGGCCTTGGGAGGGTGAGTTCTCAATTCGTTCCCAACCGATCAGAATCAACCCATTTGTAAGCCAACAAGAGTTTTTTTGAACAAGACATGAGGTAACAAAACTGTAGTGGCTCGACTTTGCAGTACAAAGCTATGATCTATGCTCTCGACAGCAACAGCCGGCTGATTATTTTAGCCTTGGATTCTGGAAATTGGTGCACCCATTCACTCACGAATATGGACATGTATTCCAGACCTTCCTGGGACATGGGCGAGTGAACACTCCTCCAAACGCATCAGGGGCGAGGGCGTCTAGGGATACCCATCGAATCGGGTCCGAGGGAGAAGCCGGAGAATTTCTCGAAAGGGCTCTATACGGAGGGATAATAAGCTTTCCCCGAGACCAATTCCCGAACGGAGATATTGTGTTTGAACGCGAATTCGTGGGTTTCCCTTGGATCGATCGCAGCGATGGGAGTAAAGGGAGAGTCCGTGCAGATTCTCTCAATTACCTGATGCATGCAGATTGGCGCGACCCAGGGACCGCGGGTACGCCACTTTTGATCGAAGACCGAGACATCCCTCGATCGCAAAGGACTATCAACAGACCACCGGCGCAGGTTGCAGCTATACCTCAAGCACTCATTGCCATGGCAGCCTCTAGGGTGGTGGGCACGGACATTCTGCCGCGAACTCTGCAACTCTACACACCATGGAACGGGACTCTGCGCGCATAGTACCATGGACTTGGTACGCAATGGACTTCCCCTATCCTTTTCGTCTGATTCTTCCTTGACTCCTTGGTATAATGTGTATCATAATGTATATCGCGATTTCGCTTATCACGTCCGTAACTGATCCCGACGTCGCTTGAACAACTAGCTTCGGACTCCTTCCCTGAGTCAACACATGCCTAGACACGAGGCCTTCATGGAAGGCTCTTGACGTAATCCCTCAGAGTAGGGCCGTCATCGAGTCTTGGATACCTTCGCTGGGTGGAATGTGGGCTAGTAAGGGGTAACTTTCTGGCGCTCCATAATTCTGCGTGAGTGAGTTCGAATGCTTCCAAGAAAAGAGGTTTGACGATAACCTCCATACGTCAGTCAACGGACGAATGCGTTCGTGATAGGTATAAGCATACCATAGTCCCGTCATGGGATAGCGAAAGCTTTCCACCACATATGTATTCTTCGATCCAGTCTTGAAGCGTTTCCAAGACTGGCTCCCCCTCGAAATGAATCTGCCAAAAGCTGCCTGGCTGCACAACGCTGCCGTTGCTTTCACACGAGGTGAGTTATTGCTGCAGACATCTATTGATCACCGGCCTGATGAAAGTCCAGAAGAGCGTCCAATCTTTTTGAGCTCTGTCGGCGTCGGAAATGAGGATTGCCAATGCCCCGGAAACTGTATCGTGATCGAGTGTCGTATCGCGCATGACCTTGTTGACAGACGCCAACCAATCACTGGTATGCTGCTTCGATTCTTCCGATAACGTCAATTTCAGTCTCAGCTTGTCTATCGACTCGTAATCTCCCATCTGGACAGCACTGTACTCGGTTTGTATGCCTTCGAAGATCTGGGCGAGAGCTTCACGGGTTCGCTCAGATTCGAGTATCATGAGAAGCCTTGCGTACAGCTTCGAGTTCCATGGGCCAGGTATCGAGAAATCGCGCAAGAGTGAAGAAGATCCCGTGCCCTTATAGTTCATACTAAGTTGGATGGCTTGGTCGGGGGATATAGGGTTATCAAGTATCGTCAAACGGAGCAAGCGGGACTTGTAGAATTAAGATCGTGCCAAAGCGCTTTGTGTACGAGAATAAAAGAGCGGTAAGGACGAATTTGCTAAGCGAAATTCTTGGCTCAACACAAGACTTTTCCAGTGCGGGACACGTCGCACAGAATCGCACAGTGTACACAATAGGCTTCGTCCAATCTAGATATAGCACAAGCAGACACAGCCAGCTACTGTTACGTTATTGCATGGCGTTTGATCAGGAAGCAGCTGTAGCTTGGAGGGAGTTCCCCTGAGACTGTTGAAGGGAGGCACATTACGGTTCTTAAATGTTACAGATGACTATCATGCCGTAGTGTGGAGAATGGCTGCCATGCCGTAGGGTATGGAAGAACGTTCAGAACGAGACCACACCTTTGAGAGACTACATGCAAGCGTCGTCCCTTGCATATTGCACACGTGACACAAAAGGTGATAGAGCATACTGGTATGCTTGAACGAAAGGGGGCAAAAGCGAAGAATGGATGCGGGTGCAAACCAGAGATGCAGACGCAGCAATACCTTGTGCTGCGCATAGCAGCGGGTAGCCTGTACGACGCTTCTACGACGCGATTGGCTCTGGACAGTCGTTCCGCCTTGGCACTACTCTCACCCACATACCCCCTTGTCTGAAACAGCGGGTCAACATAATATGAACTTTTTCTGGACAAACCCATGCAGCAACTTCATTCCCTCGGGAGGTTCTAAGTGGTATCGCCGAGACGAATTTGAGCACTTCCGCAGCCGCGTCGTCGTCTTCAATAATTCAGCGACTGTCTTGCCCACCCCTTTGCCCCAGACGGCTCATCGTGAAAGCTTCACCGCGTGGTGCGCGATTACCACTACCCCAACTCTGTGTGAGTAGTGACAGTGAGACCTCGTTTACCAGCAGCCTTGCGCGAGGCTGATACCAGCAGGTACCACGATTTCTTCCCGTGGCACGCCGCCAACGTGAGCAGGTACCGATGGAGAGAAAGCACAATGCAGCTAGAAGGCATATCAGAGCCGAGCACGCGGATGATCCTGTGCAGCGTGTGTTTGGAGACTGCTACCTTGTCTCATGGATCATGGAGAATCTGGCATGGCAAGAGATTATCCTCTCACAGTGCGTTAGCCGAACTTTCAGAGAAGCGGCCAACCACCCTTGCGTCCGAAACATCACCTTCATGTCA
Organism: Cladosporium sp. VS III D KN 1; assembly: GCA_019775635.1. Lineage (NCBI taxonomy): Eukaryota > Fungi > Ascomycota > Dothideomycetes > Cladosporiales > Cladosporiaceae > Cladosporium > Cladosporium sp. VS III D KN 1. The sequence continues at coordinate 5,498 of JACWFN010000056.1, forward strand.
TCTGCCTCGAGCGAAGGTCCGGAGACGAGAAAGGCCGTCGCTGCCGCTTTCAATGGCCACTCGGTAGTCCCTAGCCCTCTCCTTAGTGAATGGCCGGGACCAAAATTCCACCATCGCTTCAGGAAGCCAGAGCAACTGGCCACACCGGGGAGTTGGCAGCAGATGTTCCTCACACTACCGCCCGTCACAGTGGCCAAGCCCTGTCTGACATATCGGAGCGATACGCGCCCAGGCATCCTCATCGTCGTCAAGGGCCTGGAGGTGCGTGACCCCACGGGCCTGACCATAGGCTCCATGCTGTCCAAGGCCAGACAGGTGCGCGGAGAGATCGCGGTGATCAGGCGATACGATTGCCAGGAACCAGCCATGATTGAAGGCGCGGCACCAGAAGCATTGCCGTCTAGTACCCACGATTTACAAAGATTCGTGACCACGTTGGAGGCGTTAGAGGAGCAGCTGGCGGCGGAGAGACCCGGCTGCCTGCCTGCGGAGACATTCAGTCTTGAAATCGACTACATACCGTACTTGCCAGCCGTGTGTTGGCAATACTAGACTCTGTGCGTGGCGACGGCTGCAATGTCGACAAGGAACGGTGCTACACCACAGCAGGTCTACGCCATTGATCAAGATACACCGCTGAACGTGCTTACGCTTGGTCCAACCAAGGAAATATTGTGCTCGACCGCCCTCTCGGCTGCGACAGGCGCGTGTACCTTTGCCCTCCCGCTTTCCATTCTTCCTCCCTTCTCCGTCTTTCTCTCAATTGTAACATAGTATAAGCAGCATCAGGCGTCTCTCAGCGACTCGTCTCATCTATAAAGTCTAGTTAAAGAGACGCCACTGCGGCGAAGTCCGGGCGTACAAAAAAGCTCTAGCTCCCGTAAAGTCCGTGAGACACTCGAGCGCAAGCACTTTGGCGGCCAAACGCCATGGAAGGCCGTCAAATCCCAACGGTTCTTCCGTAAGGCGCCGTCGCCAGCCAAATCGAGTGCTTTGATCCTGACGACGGCGATTAAGACGCAGAAGAAATAAATCCGGTGATCCGCAGCATGACCGACCAACGTAATCACAAGACACGAACCGTGAGATTTTCGACCAGTGTGATATTATGGTCGCTAGTAGTACAGTCACTGGCGTCTGTAGTGTCTTCACATGCTGTCATATAGAAATTGTGAAGCGCATATATTGGCTATGTCTAGCTTGTATATTACTTGTGTACAGCTCATATAGTAAGTCTTGTGCAAAGACATATAAAGCTTCTGTGAACATATATATATCGAGTATCTACGACATATATAATGTCTGCGCAGCTTGCCCCACAAGCCAGGGATCCGTATTTCTCCGAAAAGTGCTTATCAAGTATTCCCCGCAAGTCCTGACGATCCCATCAGCGTGAACCATGGCGCCTCACCTCGCGCAATCTCAGAGAGCCCAATTATACAACATGATTCAGTCAAGCTCGCTGCACGACGGAGAGATTGCCGCTATCGCTAGCTGTAGTAAGCGCACCGTCACCAGAGTCCGCGCCAACATGCGAGCCTTCGGATCCCCGTGCGCGCCAAGAGTCACCAGCATACAGCGTTCGCGCATACTTCCCCATGTGCTAGAAGCGCTTCTGGATCGACTGCTCCTTAAGCCTGACTTATACCTTGACGAGATGGCAGAATTTATCTGGGACGAGTATGGATTAGACGTCTCTGTAGACAGTGTTCGCAGGTCGCTTAAAGCCTGTGATTGGTCGAAGAAAAAGACGCGGCGTGTAGCGTGTGAGAGAGACCCCGATCTACGCGACGCGTGTCTGCGCGAGCTCTCAGAATATCGATCTTACCAGCTTGTCTTCGTGGATGAGTCTGGCTGTGATACGTTAGCTGGCGTGCGGCGCACAGGTTGGGCGCCCCGAGGTATGCCCGCCGTCCAGACCACCAGGTTCCATCGTGAGGAAAGACACCAGATCTTGCCAGCATATACGCAAAGCGGAGTCCTACACACTCGAATATACCAGGGATCGACTGATGGTGAGCTTTTCGCCGACTTTATCAAAGAGCTGTTACCCATGTGTGGGCGTTGGCCTGAGCCGAACTCTGTCCTTGTAATGGATAACGCGTCCTTCCATCAGGGTGCTTCGATCAAGGAGCTTTGCGACGAAGCCGGTGTTATGCTCTTTTTCTTGGCACCCTATTCTCCTGACCTAAACCCTATTGAAGAGTTGTTCTCACAGCTCAAGGCGTTCGTTCGTCGTCAATGGCGGAAGCAAGCGCACAACTTTGACAATTTCGGCGACTTCTTGAGGTGGGCAGTCGGGCTTGTGGGAAGCGACGTCAAGAGTGCACAAGGACACTTCAGAAACTCTGGATTATCGATCGAATAATTCTATTAAATGTAGCCGGGCGTTTCGCGACTATAGATCTGGCTTTCCTCAAACTTCTGACGATATTCCGGTGCCCATTGTGGAAGATCGTTATGAAATGACTCCGCTAGTCCCTGCAAAACTCCTCCCTCCGTAAGCAAATCTAGGCGTTGCGTTTGATAGAATAAGTTCAGTCTGAAGCCTTGAGTTATGAGAATGTCCCCAGCTTTTGCAAACTGGCCGATCCACTCCTGTGAATCAGCCTGGTCCTGCTGCCATTTGACGTAGTCCTGTATGGCCTTCTCGTGGGAGCCGGGAATATCCAGAGCATCCAATACGAGCGGCCTAGGGGTAGCAACGGGCGTTGATGGTGTGCGTCCTGGGGAGCACTGTTGACCTCCATGCTCCGACGCTGGAGAAGATTCACACATTCGCACTTGAGCCACCCTAGAATTTGGTGGTCTAGTGTCTCGATGTGCAACGATGCGTTGGTCAGCCTCTGCAAATAGCTGCTGGCGGATAGTGTCCGGAACGTCGTGATGGCTTTCAAACTTGTTGCCTTCGCTCATGTGAGTGACGAGCTTCCTCATGTGGGCGGTCAACAGCTTGTAATGTTTCCCACCGTGTGGGTCTCGCCAACAATGACCTTGGTTGTTATTACACGGACGGCCGGGGCAACGCATGGTCCTATATACCGCTCGCCAATGCGCGCCTTCCCCGCTAGCGTGCGTTTCAGCGTCTTGTTGTAGGGCCTGTTGGTGGCGCTGGCGTCGAGTTGCAGACTGCCGCCCTCCCCGTCCAGGATTGGTCTGCGGGGCTGCATTGCGCGGCCGAAAGCGGAAAGTGATCTTGACAAGCAGACGTTTACCCTCTCGAAAGTGGCAGGCCCACGACTCGAGCTTTTCTTCGACAAGAGACCAATCAACGTCGAGACCTACGAACTCTTTCGTGAGATCACGCTCCGCACGCTTGCTCACTGATACTACTACAAGGGTATTACAAGGCTCGGGCCGATTCTGCTGCGAGAACTCCCGTTCCAGTGATGTGTCCAGGCTGTGTTGGAGGGTTGCATCCCAGAAAGCCTTGGGGCTTAAGAAAATATCCTCTTCAGTGTTCATGCCTAGCCTCTTTGTCTTCAGCACAGCCTTCCATTCTACGGTGTAGCGTAGCGCGTCCACAGGTGGTTCAGCCGTGCCATCCCATTCCTGTAAAAGGAACTGGCCGTCTTGGTCAACTTGCTCTTCCCCATCTTGACCCTCATCTTCTTCCCCTTCTTGTTGCTGGAGCGTGTGAGGTTCGGTGGGAGGGTCGGTGGACTGTGGGCATGGCTGGGTCAGGTCGCCCGCATTGAGCTCATCCCAGAAGAAACTTAACGCGTCAGGCTCGTCGAAAGCGGAGGTGGCGTCACCGTTGAAGGGATCGTGGAACTCCGACGGATTATCCATAGCGCTTACGCCGAGCCGAGCGCACCGCGGAGCCCAACTGTCATCTACAGCATGGGATTTGCCACGAATACCTGCGTAGATGAGCGGTAGAGGCGGGCGCACACTTGAAGAACCAGGGATGTGAAGGTGTCGAGCTCAAGGGCGGCGACGCCAACAGGAGGACAACACGTCGCAAAACTGCACGTGACCTTTGTTCCAAAGACTTCCATCGGATTCTACATACAGAACATTCACTTGCATACCACGATCTATACAAAGAGCGACGTCTTCGCACCATGCCACAACTTGCGGGATGGTTCAGCTGAATATGGATGACGATTTGTGATTGTAAAAGCTTTGTAAATTAACACTGTTTACAAGACAGCGGTACTGTACCTTGAGCTTGACCGCCATTGTCGGTAGATCTTGGGTGTGACAGCCAAGCTCCGTTGTGTCTCACGGGCCGGTCCGAGATCTCTGTGCGCCTAGATTCGGTTCCTAGGCGTGCGGCAGACAGTGAGTTGAAGTGGACTGCGGCCTTACGTCCCGCACCGTGCAAAATCTCGGCGAGATCGCTTGCGTTGTCGTGATTCGCTCGGGACAGCTCTGCCCAGCAACACCTGCTTGCCGACAGCCCGCTTGCCGCGTCGTGCTGTGACGGTGGGTTTGATGCTGTTGAGACAGTATTGAGGCACAATGCAAACAGCAGCGGTTGATTAGATCAAGTGCTACTTACGGAAAGACGCGCTTGCCCTAGCGCCCGTCTGAAGACAACTTTGCGGCGCACGAAATCGCGCATAGCAAGCTGGCCCTACTACGCTATGACGTCCGAGACTCGGTACATATTGCCGCGCATAACGCTTTCCCATTCGTGACGCGGAAAGAGTTTTGCGTCGATGCTGTTTGTCGCGGTTGTCGCATTTGCCCCCTAGATATCTTGAGCATCCTATATCTAGTGTCAATAACGAAGGATGATGGGCTTCGAGCCCAAGAATTTGTCCACATATTTCGACACGTGATGGACTCAGCCAATCAGCGTCGTCCAGTGACAGCGTCGCTGCTTGCAACGCGTCAGGGTTAGACCACGGATCATAATAAATAGTTATTTCTTTCCTGAGGCAAAAAATGTCAGTCCTTCCTGATCTGTAGAGCGAATAGCCAATGAATACCTGCGGCCTGGCTCTCGTCGAACGCGCACTTCTGTCGAACTTCGCTAATATTGCCGCCTCTCGAGTGAGTCGCTCGCTCTGCTTCCATCGCCGCCTCCTGAGTGTAAGCACGAGGGCGCACGACAATACAATGTCACCTCACCAAACACGACCAGACCATCTCATGGAAAAGGGGAAGCACCAGATGCAATACAACATCTCCGAGTCTGCCCCTGTGCAGGGAGATCTCAACAATACTTCTTCAATGCGGCAGACCGAGGAAATTCGCGCAAATTCGGACTTTGCCCACCAGTCACTTGCCATGCCAATCGAGGAGGACGAGTCCGAAACAGCGAACAAATATCGCCCTTTCCTTCACAACAGAGCCGTTGCAGCCGAGGATTGGGTCTCGAAGCTGGAACTGGCTACTGTGACGGAGATGGCCCATGACGACATTGCCAAGACTGGTCAGCGGCTGAAAGTGCTTGTGTTATACGGTAGTCTAAGAAGACGGTATGGACTAACTCGCTGGAAATCTGGCGTTCGAATCGCGCCGCTGTTCGGTCTGAACACATTGGCTATCAAGCTGACCTTTTACAGCTCCTACTCCCAATTGCTTGCCTTCGAGATCTCACGTATTCTCTGGCGTCTTGGCTGCGATGTCCGCGTCTATGATCCCTCCGGCCTACCTATGAAAGACGATGTGCAGCACATGCATCCTAAAGTCCAGGAGCTGCGTGACCTGAGCCGATGGAGCGACGGACACTTTTGGATCTCACCCGAGCAGCACGGAAACTTGGTATGTGAGCCTTACGACCCTATCCTATTTTCTTATCTTTCATACCATTAACAACTTCTGGTCTACAGACTGCTGTCTTCAAGAACCAGATTGACTGGATTCCTCTTTCGACAGGCAGTGTCCGACCAACGCAGGGCCGCACTCTGGGCCTAGCGATGGTCTCGGGAGGTTCGCAGTCGTTCAACACCGTTAACAACCTCCGCATTCTCGGTCGCTGGATGCGCATGTTCGCTATTCCCAACCAGTCCTCAATTCCCAAAGCCTACACTCTCTTTACCGAGGAAACCGCTGCGGAGGGAGGATCAAGGCTTCTAGAGGGTGGCAATAGGGATCGTGTGGTTGATTGTGTCGAGGAGTTTGTCAAGTACACTATCTTGATGCGCGCGCATTTTGGACTCATGGGGGATAGGTTCAGTGAAAGGGAGGAACGGAGGGCCAAGGAGGCGAAGCAGAAAGTGTAGAAGAACAAGAGGCGAGAAGTTCGAGAAGTATCGAACTTGTTGTTCTGCACAGCAAACCTTGATGACCCCAAAACATCGTGATAGAGAACACAGGAAGCGATAGGATGCCACGATGCCTACCTTGAGACAGTCAGGGTCATTTACGCTTCCTGTCTGGTCTTGAGGTCGCTCAACTTAGCCGACAAATTGCGCTGGTCCAATGATCGATGCTATGTTGAGTAAATTAGGTGTGGGAACCTCCAGCATTGGGTGACCTTGATTAAAGGACATGTGATCGCTGATTTTTATACCACGCTTCCCATAGAGGCTACACCTCTTCCATGACAATGAAGCAAGAGAAGTAGAAAATCCAGCTAGGATAATCATAGTATAAGCGAAAGACCGTGTATCTTGTTGAGCATCAATCTGTTATCCCAAATCCTTTCAAAGGGACTCATACCAAATCGTGTATCCTAGAAATTGCGGCCCTTTGCGATGCTCTTGAAGGCTTGTCCATGATGGCTAGGAAATTTCTGCAAGCACCGCGAAAAGTACTCTGTTACGGATTCGACAATCCTCATTGTCACTTTGAGTCATCAGGTACCCTGGCAGTAGCCTTAATTCCAGCTCAGTGGTCGAGTAGCCCTTCGCGTTATTTTGAGTTATCACACTCATAGCAATGGTGCAAGCGGTCGTCCCGTCTGAGGTGTAGCCGTCAATTTGCAAGCCGTTATCTCTCGAACACAAGCTTTCACCTAGTGTCGAGTAAGACGTCTGAGGAATGGAAAACCTCAAACCTTTGGACAATGTCTCGTGCCTAGGTAAAGACCACGCGGCCTCAAGGCCTGTGAGAGGATATAGAGAGGCTGTGGCTTCCGAAGTCAGGTTACACGCGTCTGCCGAGGTATACTCGTTAGCGACTTGGAGCGACGAAACAGCAGCCTTCTTTAACATATCCGGGAAGAGACCTATGGAAGCAGTTGCGGCATCAATTCCTGCTGAAGAGCTTTGGTCACTCAATAGCCGCACAGAGGGCCGGACAGTTGAGGCTTTATCAAGATGCGATTCGAGAGGCAAAGAGACGGATAACACATTGGGTGGCGGGTAAGTAGGCCGATTGTGCTGGGTAGAAGGCGACAGGCGACGTGGTTCAGCCAGATAGTCGGAAGAACTCAACAAGCGCTCGCCGTTTACCGAGGGGTACAGCTCTGCGGGCGATGAAGGAACGTGAGGACCGCGCAGCTGTGTATGATGTCAGTGTATATCGCCAAGTTTGCTAACAGGTACTGAATATGCCTGCTGCGTACGTGGGCAAGCCGGAAGTCCATTGCGAAGTCGGCGCTACTACTTTGGCCTCGTCTGGGACAAGCAGTATCACTGCGCGTCAAACGCTTCGTAAAATTCTGAATGTATAGCTCTTGCGCAGGAGCGGTAACGCCCAAATTCAGCAGCAGGTCGCGCCGTGCATCGTTTTCGCCCTGCAGCCTGTCGGAAGCCCAGACAGAGCATTCTTCGTCGCCCAAAGTGACAGCAGTCGGGCCAGACTCAATTTGCGCAGTCAACTGGGTTATCTTCTGCTCGAGTAGAGCAATATAGACGCGCTTGCGCTCACGGCTGCGCTGCTGGTTTTGCCTGACACGCTCAAGATTTTGCGCCTGCATTCAATAAGCGCCTTATCGCTGAGACGAAATGTGGACACACACCTTCGTCTTAGGTCTAGTGGGTGGTGCCATGGCCAGAATATCACGTACTCGATGCGCAGCGGAATTCTGGACGTAGCAGAGTGGATGAATTGACTAGAAAAGTGTTACTGTACAACACGGTACCTCTGCTTAATTTAAAAATTGCCCGATGACGAAGGGTAAGCAGGGCCCCATAAGCGCTGTCCCACCGATCCCATGCAGTAGCATCTTTGATCGCTACATTTGTAATCACATCTGCCCCGACTGTTGGCTCCTTGGATTCGAGGCCGGCAACATACATGTGCTTTAGCCTGCAGCCCCGGCAGAAGAACATCGCATCTTCCCAATCTGGACGACGCTGTTAGCTAACTGCGCAACTCTACGTGGCATCCGGGATAAGTAGCTACACATGCAGTGCAGCTAAAATGCATGACAAAGTTGCCAGGAGCGCTACGAGCCATGCGGTAGAATTGCACAAAGTTGTTGGCAGCGGACTCCCTTCGGATCGACAACAACCGTCTACCCGCCTGCTTCGTCACCCGACTGTTGGGAGGAACTGTGCCACGACACGATGAAGTCTGAACGCACCATATGCAAGCCGACGTACGCCCCAACACTGGCGACGCGACCGCCAATGCTGACCCAATACCAAGGATGAGCAAAAGTTGGGAACCAGCATGAGACACAAGAGAGTGCGATTGGTTTTTCAGCTCGTGTGATCTATACTGTGCGCAGGCTCATCAATTGAGATAAATCGAGCGTGAGAGAGACCGTCACAAGCTTTCTACAGGTTTGACCAGCCGGATATGACACGAGAAGCACGAGAAGCATTACGTGCCAGCACATAGGCGGGAGAAGTTCCATAAGTCAGCTCTTACGTGAGAGGGGACGAGGGGTACAATAAGAAACAGAGGAGATACAATAGCTTAGCCAAGCGATTTCCTAACACAAGAAACAAGCGAGCTCAATCGGTGCTTTGAGTGTCAAAGCAAATAACAATTTTGACATCTCTGAACAAGTGCCTAGTGTACGGTGCCTTCCATGGTCACTTTGCAGGTGACATTGGATGCCGACCTGACGCCGCTACCATTATTGTTTCCACCCACGCCGCTTGGCCAACCACTTCACCAAGTATACTAGGCCCAGCAGTACCGGAACTTCGATCAACGGCCCTACGGTAGAAGCGAGCGCCTGATCGCTGTCGGGCCCATATGTTGCCACCGCGACAGCAATTGCAAGCTCAAAGTTGTTACTCGCAGCAGTAAAGCTCTGAGTGGCCGAGAGCTTGTATCCGAAACCAAGACGATGCGATACCAAAAGGGTGACGAAGAATATCGTAACGAAGTACACGAATAGTGGCGCCGCGACCCGAACCACTGAGACAATCTGGTGGACGACCTGGCGACCCTGGCTGGCGAAAAGTACAAGGATGGTGTAAAGCAGGCCAATAAGGGACCAAGGCGAAAGATACTTGAGGAATATCCGGTCGTACCAGTCGGGGCTAGCAATCCGTTGCAGCGCAAACCGTGTGACGATGGCCGCACCCAAGGGGATTCCAAGAAACACGGCGACGCTGGTTGCGACGGTTGAATATGAGACCGTGACTTCCGATTTGGAATGGCTTATGACGTTGATGAAGAAGATTGCCATTGGCGCATAGAGTACGATCTGCAGAACGGAATTGATGGCCACGAGGATCGCACAGTATTGGTTGTCGCCGCCAGCTAACTCGGTCCAGATCAAGACCTGCGATGAAACGGTTATCAAGGAAGCTCAATAGCCCAGGCAAAGATCCCACACTTACCATCGCAATACAGCGTGCTAGCCCGACAAGGACTAGGCCTTCGCGAAGGCCGGACTCGTCTGGCAAGAATGCCCATGCCAATGAAAGCTACATAAGGTCAGCGTGATGTGTTTTAGGTTATACAGCTTGGATATCTGCACGGAGAACTAACCATCAAAAACGGCGCAACGAGCCAATTGAGCAAGACGCTAAAGCCCACCTGGATCCAGAGCTGCTTCGAACGGAAAGCTTGATGTAAAGTTTCATACTTAACTTTACACAAGATCGGATACATCATGATGAGCAAGCCGATTGCTACAAAAAACCACGTCCAGTCAGTCAATAAAGGTCTTAATAAGTGGGCGACAAGAGTTGTATACCTATCGGAATGGACACTCCAACAAATTTGCCTTTTTGTAGTGCTGGTCCCGTTTCAGGAACAAAGTTGCCGAGCAGGATACCAATGATCATAGCGAGGAGAATCCAAAGTGCGAGCAAACGGTCCAGCCAACCAAGGGCCTTGAAAGCAGACGACTGTTCTTTTTCAGGCACTGGATAGGGAGCCTGCTTCTCGGCATCCATGTTGAGATGGGTGTCTCCAGTCATGGTGGATGGTTCGTTTGCGCTATGAACGCGATTAGGTGGTGTCGTGGCGGTCGCCATGCTGTTCTGCGAAGATTCGAGTTGTGATCAAAGACGATGTTTCAATAGCGTCACTGCTTATGTCAATAACAAGGCGAAGATGAGAAATTTTCACTAGTGTCGAAGTCGTGGAGGTCTATATACCCGTATTGTACGCATCTTCGCAGCGATACAGCACATTTGAATACACGTGCCCTAGGATGGCAACTGAGATATGTCACAGTGACATGTTGATTGGACGTCCATCTCGCATGTATCTATACCCGCCGCTAGTACACTTTTGGTATAAAGCGGGCCTGGAATATGTCATCGCTGACCTATGATTTGTCGAACTTACTCCCGGCATCCGGGCGGTCGGTAATGATTGAGACAATCTCCATCCTAGGTACTGTATGTCACTGCTACACAGCTATTGATCAAGGTATCTGACCACGCCTTGCTGGTGACATTCTGAATGCGATATTAAGCGCACTGGGTTGTCATCTGTTAAGAAGGACTGTGCCTAACTCGGAAAAGCGCTAAGCATGCCTTGATAACCAAACAAAGACTACTCTCGTTCGGTCTCATCGATCACCTATGCAAGCGAGTCCGCAGACGCTTTGTTCAAAGTTGATCCACCCTCGTTACCAGAGAAGATCACTAAGCTTCCAACCCAATCTCATAACACTTCCTATCCGCAGCTCTTGCCTGTTTCTACGCTCACGCCTGCGATCATACGACTCTCATACACCCCAGCTTCCTCTCCTGCTCGCCCGCTTCACCATGGCCGCCGGGGCACCATCGTCCGCTATGGTCTCCGAACAGCCATGGTATGCTGCATACCCTCAGGCGCAATCGAAACCGGAGCCTATCAGCTGCTCCAAGGTGCTAGAGCTGCTAAAGCAAGGCAAGGAAGGAGAGAAATTAGTGCTTGTCGATCTGCGAAGGACTGACTACGAGGTATGACCTCATACAGCACAAGACGCCTTTGTAGGGTCTTAGAAGCTCAAATGCTAATCAGTGTTGTAGGGTGGCACTATCGAAGGCTCTATTAACCTGCCTGCTCAAAGCCTCTACCCGACAATCCCCTCGCTCTATGCCATCTTCCAGGCTGCTGGCGTCCACCGCGTCATTTGGTACTGTGGTATGCCTGCCTTTTATTGCATTTCAAGATGAGGACGTCGTATACGCCTACACACCGGTGATGATTTTTATGAGCTCTGTGCTGACCACGAGTAGGTTCGTCGCGCGGTCGCGGTAACCGCGCTGCGGCATGGTTCGCAGACTACCTCGAGGAACATTCGGACAGGACTATGCAGAGCCTTGTACTTGAAGGAGGGATCAAAAGCTGGGTTGGTGAGAAGGGCGAATACCTGCAGTATGTGCAAGGATATGACGAGTCCCGATGGTGAGCGCTCTCAGACGTTCGGGAAAATCTGTAGAATGAGTGTTTTTTGTGGTCGGATAACGCTTCCTCTGTCTCTGCTATACATAACTTACATATCCTGTATGTAGCTTATCAATGCAAAGCTACATGTCATATTCCTCTTCATCACACCACCTTTGTTCTTAATGCTCTTTACGTTTGACACGCCGTAGCTCCAACATAATCAAAGCGGCACAGACATAGGAAATGCCGACAAACAGCTGTGGGAACAAATACGGCCTCGCAGAGTTCGGTCGCCGTATCTCAAGTGCGATGATCTGGGAGACTAAAAACGTTAGCGGTAATTGTGCCGATGGCATCGAAGAAAACGCGTACTCACACGTGGTTGGCAAAATGATGGTCATCCATGATAAGGAGAGTAAAGACTGCAGGTGTTCAAGTCCCGCGACTTCGACGCAGAGGGGTCCGATTGTCTGTCAGTGCAAAAATTAGCAAGCAAGGAGATGTGTAGAGATGGCTCAAGCTTGCCCCAGTAGCCACACTTACCATCCAAAATACCCCTAAAACAGCGCCCGCAAGCAGCGAAAAAAACACCAACAGTCCGTAAGATTGAACTGGTACCCAGAATGCAAAGCATGATAAGCCGCAGATGAGGGTCAAAGCACCTGCGACATCGATGCGGTCAAACTTGTCGCTCATGATACCGATGACCGGACGTCCAATAGCGGTGCCTATATTTAAGTAGCCAATGATATCAGTGGCCTGCTGTGATGAAATTCCAATCGAGAGCGCGAAGTCGGATAGCGAGAATAAAAGTGTGATGTAGCCTAGCATACTGACAAAAGACCAAGCAAGCAGAAGTCGGACATCACGCCTTGTGAGCAACGAGGTGTCGAAAGCTAGCTGTGGAGGCCGTATGTACTTGTTACGATCGCGGAGTAGGCTTGTCGCGATGGTAACAAGGACAAAGGTGATTAACCCTGTAGCACATAGAGCCCATTGCAGCCCGAAAGCGTCAATGATTGCCCCGGTCGTCCAGGCAAACAACGCTCCTCCAAAACCAGAGCCAGCACTGGCAATCCCATTCGCCAGGCTCCGGCGACCTTCAAACCATTGGGAAAGGATAGGCAAGCTGGGAACGTAGATAAAGCCGATACCAAGGCCAACGAGGACTCCTTGGGTGATCATGAGCTGCCAGATATGACTCACAAAGCCGGCTGCGATGTAGCCGCTAGTCTGTAGCGCAATGCCAATCGCCATAATGATGAATTTGCCGAAGCGGTGGGTGAGCTCCGTTACAAATGGGGCTGCAATCATCGCGAACGCAAAGTTGAAGCCACCGACGAGAGCAAACTCCAATTCCGATGCGTCGGGATAGCGTTCGGTACGCAAGTAGTATGAGAGGTATACGCCGAAGGACTAACATCACCAGTCAGTGATGTAATCTAGTTCTGAGTGCGTGGAAGTTGCGCATACCGCCACCGCGCCCCATGTAGAGAAGTTGACCAAGAACAATGAGACAACACACACCCAGCCATAACCACCGTCTGGTGGCGCTGTGCTAGCCTCGTCAACGTCGATAGTAGGTGGCATAGCAAAGATGGACAGAGATAAGTTTGTATTGAGATTGACAAGCGCCCTCGCGTCTGCCGCGGATGATGCTGTAGAGGGTGATGCACTTTATTCATCAACAGTTGCTAGACCATCCGCAGCATATAATATGCAATGGAGGAAGGCGAGATGTCTGAGGCAATTATTGTTCCACGTGGCAGTGCATAGTGACATGTCATGCAAGTTACAGTGACAGACCGTCACAAGAGTGACAGTGACATGCCACCCCACTTCTACATTAGTAAGGCTAGACTGCTGCTGTCCGGCTTGCGCTCTGATGCTGCTAAGGCTTCTCAGGTGCATCGAAACCGCTGAGACAGCACGGCACAGGGAGCGGGACGTCGGCGAGCTCAGATCATATTACAGCTATCCGAGCGAATCGGAACAAGCCGCTCGCGCGGTATCGGAGAGATAGCGGGTGGCATGCACGAGATCGAAGCAGCAGGTTCAACGAGACATTACACTATTTTCGCGGTCTAGCTTGATGGATTGCCCTGAGATCTCTGAATATTCAACGCGCGGTGCTGAGGATGTCTGAAATACTGGTTTACATAAAGAAACGTTACATTGTACGAAGAGCTGTCTTAGCCTCAGCAGTTGTTCTTAGTGTTTTCCTTGCGCCAAAATCGTCAGTGTCGCGCTGGAGTGTCTGGAGTTTAGCGCACTGCAAAGAACTAAAGTGACAGATGTCATGGATCCTGCCGCAGACGCTAAGACTTGCAGCCAATAGGCCCCCGGCACTCGACTTGGCCTTCACCCGTGATACAGGCTGTGTTGACATGTGCTAAGGAATGAACCCTGTCCCACACAAAGCAAACATCGGCCGCTCAACATTTGTTCCCGTTGCCCGCCAGCATGGACACAGCAGCCAGAATGACCGGTCCCACACTCACGATCTCCCCGAGCCCAGCATATGCCGGCGGGATCCTGAACTTCACAAACGCACCGGCAGCCAGCAAGATAGCAAAGACGTTGTAAACAGCCGACCAGACGAAATTGAACGAAATGCGCACAAAAGCTCGCTTGGAAACATCGAGCAAGACCAACACCCCGTCTAGCCCTCTAAGCAAGACGACGTCTGCAACGGCCCCAGCGACATCAGATGCGGAGCCAAGTTGCACACCGACATTGGCTTGGGCAAGCGCAATTGCGTCGTTGGTGCCATCGCCACAGAAGAGGACGATTTTGCCGCTTGCTTGAAGCTTGCTGACGTATTCTTTCTTTTGAACAGGGGAGCGACGAGAAGCCGTGTTTGGAAGTCCGATGTCCAAGGAATGAGCGACAGCTTCAACGGCGCGAGCGTGATCGCCGCTCACAATGTGGGGAGTGATATTGCGGTTGCGGAGCGAGTTGAGAACCGCTGTCGCTTCGTCGCGGAGTGTGCTTTCGAGTCCTATAGCAAGAACCGGGATATTGTTGATGTTTATACAGAAGCAAGTCATGCCTTGATCAAGGAGCTGGGTGACGATAGCGTTGTCTTCTATGCCGAGCCAGAAAGGGTTGCCTGCTTTGACGATACGGCCGTTCCATTCAGCTTGGATGCCCGAGCCGGGAATGGATTTTGCATGGTCCAAAGATGTCACATCTGATGGCACGTCACTAAAATGCGCAGCGATGGCCTTGGAAACTGGATGGCTGTCGTCCTTGACAAGTGCCTTAGCCATGGCCAGTGCCTCGTCTCTCGTGGTTCTATCGCTCAATGCCTCCTCACGAACAACACGAAGATCTCCCCTAGTCAACGTGCCAGTCTTATCAAACACAACATCAGTTACCTTGAAGGCACGCTCAGTAGCATCGGCCGCTTTGATCACCACACCCTGGCGCGCTGCAACGCCTCCGGCAATCACCAAGACCATCGGCACCGCAAGTCCAAGCGCGCAGGGGCACGAAACAGCAAGCACAGCGATAGCGTAAGTAATGGCCGTACCGACGGCACCTCCACCATTTTCGCTTCGAATCGTGAGTGCAAGGCCAATCCAGATGGCAAAGACAATAACCGCTATCGTGACCACAGCCGGGACAAACCACGAAGCGACTCGATCTGCTAAATCCTGGACCCGCGGCTTGGCTCCGAGGGCATCCTCGACAGATTTAGCGATGTCGCTGATGCTGTTCGCGCCGTGAAGGCGAGTGATTCGGACGTGCAAGACTCCCTCGCCATTGATAGTACCAGCAATGACGGCATCGCCTTGCTGTTTCGTAATGGGTATGGCCTCTCCTGTAAGCATGGACTCGTCGACTGCGCTGACGCCCGAGATAAGAGTCCCGTCCGTAACAATGCGGGAGTGCGCGCGTATGAGGATCGTGTCACCAAAATGTAGGAGGCGGCTGTCGATTTCGGTCGTCCGGTTGTCAGGATGCAGAAGCAACGATGTGTCGACTTGCAACGAGCGCAGAGAAACGGCGCGGATAGCGCGTACGCGGGCAATGGCAGCGACGAGTCGGCCGAAGAGTACCAGGGTGATGAGTAGGGTACTGGTCTCGAAGAAGGCTTCCTGTTTCAGTTCAATTCCCGTTTCTGCCAGAATGAATGCAACGACGCTGTAAGCGTAAGCTACGGTGATACTTATGACCACTAGCATGTCCATCTCAACGACCTTGCTGAAGACGAGAGACTTGATCGCTTGGGAGTAGAACTCGGGCACCGCGATCGCCTGGACGCATGTAGCTAGTGCAAGTGAGGTGATTCCCCGGGTCTGAGTCGGCACCGGATTTGGGGCCCAATTCAGCACCACCACTGGAATTGTAAGCGCTGCGGCAACGGCAGTGTACCAAGTCATTTGCAACAGTCGATTGTTCCCTTCCGTAGTACTAGGATCAGCTGCTGGAGGTGCAAGAGTTGCTCCAGGTGGCAGCAAGTCTCGCGCCCCAACAATGAGGGGATTGTAGTTGATGCGGTAAGTCTTTCCCTTGGCTTTGACAACGGATATCAGTCCTTCATTGCAGGAATCCTCAAGCTGCTTCGCCATTTGCGGGGTCATTCGTAGATCCAAATATTGGTAGCCCTCGACAATTCGTGAGCACTTGAAGCCTGTTCTTCGTTCGATTAGAGGTAGCACTTCGGCTATCCTGGCTACGTCGCCATCCAGCTCAAACGCAGCGGTGCCGGACACGAACGTGACTTGCGGCTTGTAAAGTCCATGTATTAATTCGAGCACGTTTTGCATCTTGGTGCTGCAGCCGGTGCAGGTCATGCCGGAAACACCCAATACTACGTGTTCACGTGCAGCGTTATGTTCCACATCGGCGTTCACACCCTTGCCAACGATAGTTTCCGGAATGTCCCGGTTCGAGATCCTATCGTCGCACGTGCTCACATTTTCGGTGTATGGTGTACAGCAGCCGTCACTGCAACTCTTATTGTTCTTCGATGTCTTGCGAGTACACGAGCAGATGCCCTGCTCCCATTCGGTGCAGCACCCGGTAGCACGACCGCCATTGTCGCTGAGTGCTGTACAACTAGTTCCGTAGGCATTCTGCTTCCGATCAGTGCAGCAGATGGTATCACTAGTCTTTTCAGAGGCCTTGACGCTTGTGGTTTCCTTCATCTTCTGTGCTTCAGCCATCATGGCTGTTTGTCCAGTGCATGTACTCTCCTTCACCATGCTGCCATCAGAAGATAGTGTACAGCAGCAAAACCCCATCTGCACCACGACACTACGGCATATGCACTTGCTCTGTCGAATAAGGGCCTCAAACCTTTCAAACGCTGCGCGGAGGTGGCTGCTGCAAGCGCTAGATGCCTCGGTGGTGGTGTTCCCAACAAATTTGCAGCACTCGGTGCTACAATCGCCAGGAGCGTCAACGGCCTCGCGAAACTTGTCGTTGCGTCTTGTAGAGTTGCCGTCTTCCTCAACGTCCGTTTGGCCTCCACCGTTGTCCTCGTAGCGAGAGGTTTTGCAACCGGTTTCGATGCTCGATTTCCTACCACAAGCCTCCTGTGGCCTATCTCCAGGGCAACAGGCAGATGTGCTCGCCGCAGGTGAGTGATAGGTATCGCTGACTCTATCGCCGTCGTATGAGGTGTTCGCACCAGTGCAGCAGCCTGTAGCGCCAGTCCTGTCAACGTTACAGCCCGCAACCTTGCCAGAACCCAGTTCCCCGGTGCAATCTGTCTCTTGCTGCTCTGCATTGTCACACCAAACTTTGGTCTCATTCTCAGAACAATTCGGAGGTGCTTGTTCGCCAATTGAGGCACCGACGTTGCCAGCGTTTACGTCAACGTGATCTCCCGTATTAAGCTGCGTGTGCCCTTCTAGTAGGCACAGGCGTGCAGCGATGCGGCGCAGACATTCGTCTGTGCATACGTGTCAGCCAGGCCGGAACGTGACCATGTTTCGAAGTCCAACGTAACATAACCGTACCATTGCAGCTACGCTTTCGCGCGCTGGAATTTGTTCGCTTGGGTAGCATCACAACAGTCCGATGAACGTGAGACAGTCAGGCTTTGATAGACGTGTGTTGGCGTCGATAGGTAGCGCTTGTAAAATGGGAGTACGTGGGGTTTCGGGATCGTTATGTCACACGTCTGACGGTAGGTGTGGTTCCATGACTCACACGCTCCAACTCCCGCTCGCCCGTCGGCAAGTTGCCCCACATATCAAGATACAGGAGGTCTGCCGTGCAAACTTCAAATGATCAGCTCCTCACCCGGGTGTAAACGACTGCTGCTCGACCGCTCTTGCTCGGCGCGGTTTGCGACCGTGATCACGATGCCACTAAGTGGAGGGTGGGAGCGGTGGCGGGCGGAGGTCATCATTGTACGGCGTAATACTTCTGCAGTGCTTTCGCGACATGGACGGCATCTGGGCTGTCACTCAAGGGGTGACAAATTGCGATACTCACAGGTGACAAGGTGAGCCGTCGTAGTTCATGCCGCAACCATCACCGCAGCTTGCGGGGTTAGCTTCGGTACCGTAATCGTTCTCGGAGCGATACGGGACGAGGCTTGTGGGGCAAGCGGTACAAACGTTATATATGTCCTGTAAAGTTGATATATATGTTTGATAGAAGCAACATTTGTGTTTTCTGGAAACTTCATGTATAACTTGTACAAAGACGATATATAAGCTACGCAAAGCCAATATATGTGGCCTGCAATCAATATATGAGAGCGTATAAGGACACTGCAAACGCCGGTGACTGAGTCACCGTCGATTCCAGTGTCCTCTTGAGCACTCATATATTGATTCTAAAAAACATATATCTGTTTTTTGAAGCTCATATATTTTCTCTGTGCAAGTCATATAGTAATTGTAAATGAGATACATATAATGCGTTTGTTAAGCATATATATTGAGTCTGTAGGACATATATAACGTTTCTACAGCTCGCCCCACAGGCGCAGATCCGGAAAGCTCCGAGCATGACTACTCAAGCTGTCCCCCCGCACGGTCCGGTAAGCCTTTCCTGCATGAACCATGGCGCCGCGTCTCGCACAATCTCAAAGAGACCAAGTGTACAATATGATTCGATCAAGCTCGCTATGTGACAGGGATATCGCTGATGTCGCCAACTGCAGTCAGCGCACCGTCGTTAGGGTTCGAGCCAACGCTCGAGCCTTCGGGGCCCCATCTGCGCCAAAAGTCATCGGCGGAAGGTCTTCGCGCATACCTTCACACGTCCTCGATGCGCTACTGGACCGCCTCCTTACCAAACCGGACCTATACATCGACGAAATGGCAGACTTCATATTGGACGAGTTCGACATAAGTGTCTCTGAGAATAGCGTTCGCAGATCACTTAAAGCATGTGATTAGTCGAAGAAGAAGACTCAGCGTGTTGCATGCGAGAGGGACAAAAACTTACGTGACGCGTGCTTGTACGAGCTCTCGGAGTATAAGTCTTATCAGCTTGTGTTTGTAGATGAGTCTGGATGTGATACACTTGCCGGTATACGGCGCACTGGCTGGGCACCCCGAGGCATGCCGGCTGTTCAAACCGCCAAGTTCCATCGCGAACATAGACATCAGATTCTACCAGCATACACACAGAGCGGAGTCATGCACAGTCGCATATTTCAGGGGTCAACTGATGGTGAGTTCTTCGAAGATTTCATCAAAGAGCTGTTACCAATGTGTGGGCGTTGGCCTGAGCCGAATTCCGTTCTTGTAATGGATAACGCTTCGTTCCACCAGGGTACATCAATTAAAAACCTTTGCGAGGAAGCAGGAGTCATGCTATTCTTCTTGTCACCCTATTCTCCTGACTTGAATCCAATTGAAGAGTTGTTTTCGCAGCTCAAAGCATTCATTCGTCGTCATTGGCGGAAGCAGACGCACAATTTCGACAACTTCGGTGACTTCTTGAGATGGGCTCTCGGTCTTGTTGGAAGCGACGTCAAAAGCGCCAAGGGGCATTTCAGAAATTCTGGATTAACTATCGATCAATCTCATTAAACATATCCAGGCGTTTCGCGACTGTAAAACTCGCCTTCCTCAAACTTCTGGCGATATTCCGGAAGCCATACTGGAAGGTCATTATGGAAAGACTCTGCTATTCCTTCCGATACTCCTCCATTTATGAGAATATCAATGCGCTCTTTCTGATAGAACAAGTTCAGTCTAAAGCCTTGCGTTATAAGGATGTCTCCTGCTTTCGCAAACTGGCTGATCCACTCTTGTGAGTCGGCCTGGTTTTGCTGCCATTTGACGTAGTCCTGGATGGCTTTCTCGTGAGAGCCGGGGATGTCTAACGCATCCAAGACGATCGCTTTGACGACAGTGTTAAACGGCGGGGGTGTCCGTCCGGGAGAGCATTGTAGACTTCCTTGCTGCGATGCTGGGGAACATTCGTTCATCTGAACCTGAGCCATTCTAGGGTGGGGTGGTCCCGTGTCTCGATGTGTTTCGTTGCGTTGGTCAGCTTCTGCATATAGTTGCTGACGGATAGTGTCCGGGACGTCGTGGTGACTTTCAAATGTATTTCCTGCGTTCATGTGTGCCACGAGCTTCCTCATATGTGCAGTCAATAGCTTGTAATGCTTTCCACCATGTGGGTCCCGCCAACAGTAACCTTGATTGTTCTTGCATGGTCGGCCGGGACAACGCATAGCCCTATATACAATACGCCAATGCGCAGCCTCCCCGCTAGCGTGCATTTCGGCATCTTGTTGCAGGGCTTGTTGATTGCGCATACGTCGGGTTGCAGTCTGCCGCCCTCCCCGTCCAGAATTTGCCTGCGGGGCTGCATCACGCGGCCGAAAGCGGAAGGTGATCTTAACAAGCAGACGTTTTCCCTCCCGGAAGTGGCAGGCCCAGGACTCGAGCTTTTCCTCAATAAGAGACCAATCAACCTCGAGGCCTATGAAGTCTTTCGTGAGATCACGCTCTGCACGCTTATTCACTGACACTACTACAAGGGTATCACATGGCTCGGGACGATTATGCTGCGAAGGCTCCCGCTCTAGCGACTTGTCCAGGCTGTGTCGCAGAGTTGCTTCCCAGAAAGCCTTGGGGCTCAAGAAAACATCCTCTTCGGTATCCATACCCAGCCTCTTTGTCTTCAGTACAGCCTTCCATTCTAGGGTATAGCGTAGCGTGTCCACAGGTGGCTCGGTAATGCCATCCCACTCTTGCAGAAGCAGCCCGCCGCCCTCATCACCTTGCTCTTCCATGTTTTGGGCTTCATTCTCGACTCCCTCTTGCTGCTGAAGCGCTTGATGCTCAGCTGAAGGGCCAGTAGACTGTGGACGCGATTGGGTAAGGTCGGGCCCATTAAGCTCAGGCCAGAAATCAAATGCGTCAGGCTTGTCGAATGTGGAGGTGGCGCCACCGTTGAAGAAATCGTGCAAATCAGACGGATCATCCATAGCGCCTAAGCCGGGCCGAGCGCGCCGTTGTCTCGAACGGTGATCTACAGCATGAGCTTTGCCAAGGATGCTTCCCTAAAGCAGCGGTACAGGAATGGATGAAGTTGAAGGTACACGTAGAAAATCGTAGACACGGGAGGCTTTGACGTGCACCAACGTTGCGAGGCAGCACGTGATCTTGGTTCCACAGGCCTCCATCAGATTCGACGCCAAGCATCTAACGTCCGTCCACGTGTGGAAAAACCTCAGGTGACGAGGAACACTTTCGTATCGAAATCGACTTCTCTTTCCCGTACGATATCGAGAAGGGTCAAAAGTAGTAGGTTCTCCAAGTTCGCGCTGGTACAAAGTGTAGCATGAACTTGCGCCAGTTCGGGGCTTTGCACCGCGTGAGCCGATATCGCACTTCGAGCCTCGTCTAATCTGCTCGGCGGTCGGCGGGCGGCGCACGGCGAGAAACCCGGGCCGCGAGCCGTAGCCGTGCAGTTGCTACCTGGGCGCATGGCAAAGCTACGACACATGGCGGTGACAGATATTTTGGTGAACAGTAGGGCAAGGACTGCGAGTTTCCATTGCTTTTGGTACACATCTGTCGATTTCCGAGCGTATACTCGATGTGTGTACAAGACTTATCAGTACAGGTATATGTATATTGTACAGCCACGTTCCAGACATGGGCAGTGCTAGCCAGGCTCTGGCACAAAGTCTTTCGACCGGCATCCTGCGTCAAGCCACGCTTCAGGACTATTGGGTAAGGTATAGAGGCCGCGACTTGGTGCCCTACGACAGCTCTCATGGGTGTCAAGATGTGCGGTGCCCTGACTAGGCAGCTTGTCGGGTCGGAGCTACCTCTTCGCAGTGCTGGTAATGCTAAATGACGAAGGTTAACACATGGGTTAGCCAGAACTTCGAGACTCATACCGCCAACGCGGACCTAATGCAGCTTTGAGTGCGGGCTGAGTTGGCCGCCAGCCATCCGCAGCACGCAGCACGCGGCACCACAGCCTCTCTCGATCAGCGACATATATTCTTGTATAGCATCTGACTTACCATAAGCGAGTCTGCTTTCTGCCTTCTTCTCCAGATGTCCCGCAACACCTGGCCACCTAGTCATTCGGAACGACCTTTACTGTCTGCCTGCTGCTGGCCTACACCGGGCTGAAGCCAGTCCAAGTATCGCTTGCTACCAGACCTGCGAAGCGATCTCGCCGGTCATGTGGCTCCTCTCACGACCCGACCATGGCGGTTACCGGTTGACCGAGTTCCCTGATGACTCCCTCCCTCCATATGCGATCCTGTCACACACATGGATACAACACGCCGGGGCGGAGCCCACGTTCAGAGACCTCAGAGACAAATTAGGTCAAGAGAAGCTTGGTTACAAGAAGATAGAATTCTGTGGAGAACAAGCAAAAAGAGATGGGCTCGAATACTTCTGGGTGGACACTTGCTGCATCGACAAAGAGAATCATAGCGAGCTCTCGCACGCGATCCGCTCGATGTTCCGCTGGTATCGTGGGTCGGATGTGTGCTACGTGTACTTGTCTGACGTATGTAGTCCTGACAACACGATCATTGTGAGATCGTGGGAGTCGGAGTTCTACAGGAGCAGGTGGTTTACTCGAGGCTGGACTCTTCAAGAGCTTCTTGCGCCTCGATCCGTCGAGTTCTTCGACTGCATGGGTGCGCATCTCGGTAGCAAGAGCACACTCGCAGAACACATCTCCGAGATCACCAGGATTCCAGGTTCAGCGCTTAAGGGAAACACGCTGTCACGATTCAGTCGAGAAGAGCGCTTCAAATGGTCACAGTCCCGTGAGACGAGCCGTCCCGAGGATAGAGCATACTCCCTGCTTGGCATCTTCGACGTAGATATGCCTATCGCTTACGACGAAGGAGCCGGAGGGGCAATCAGACGGCTCGAAGAAGCGATTGAGCGACGGAACATCTGTATACGCGACATCCGCCTCAGTGATCCCTGTGACGACAAGAAGCGCATTGAGGAGGCCAAAGGTGGTCTGCTCAAGGATGCATATCGCTGGGCCCTGCAAACTTCCGAGTTTCAACAATGGTGCAGCACCGAAGATAGCTCGATTCTCTGGATTAAGGGCGACCCTGGCAAAGGGAAAACGATGCTCCTGTGTGGGATGATAGAAGAACTCGAGAAGTCCAGTGGCAGGACACCAGTCATGTCCTACTTTTTCTGCCAAGCTACTGATCGGCGAGCCGATAATGCTACTGCAGTCGTGCGGGGCTTGATCTACATGTTTGTGCATCAATGGCCATCGCTAGTGTCCCACTTCCAGGCCAAACACGACACCGCTGGTAAGACACTATTTGAAGATGTGAACGCGTGGTTCGCCCTGGCCGATATCCTACGCAGCATGTTGGAAGATCCACTGTTGGACGGTGCCTACATAGTTGTAGATGCTCTCGACGAATGTTCGGCGGATCGGGACAAACTATTGAACTTTATCGTCACCGCGTCTTCGATACGCGCCAACATCAAGTGGATAGTGTCAAGCCGCAACTGGTCGGATATAGAGAAGGCGTTCAGGGGCGCTGGACAAGCGGTCAAGCTAAGCCTGGAGTTGAACGAAGACTCTATCTCCGCAGCGGTCACCACCTACATTCAATTCAAGGTTAAGGAACTTGCACAGCGGAACCACTACGATAAGATTGAACAAGACGCAGTACAGCACAATCTGGAATGCAATGCTCGTGGCACTTTCCTCTGGGTAGCTTTAGTTTGCCAGGAACTGCTCGACGTCGATGGATGGGAAGCTAAAGAGTTGTCACAAGAATTCCCGCCTGGCCTCGAGCCCTTTTACCGCAGAATGCTCGAGCAGATATTACACTCAAAACGCTCGAAGCTGTGTAAAGAAATACTTGCCATTGCCTCGGTCGTGCGACGCCCACTAAGTCTGGAAGAGATGTCAGCGCTCGTCTCTGGAGGTCCATCCGACTGCAGCAAGCCTGAAGCATGGGTCAGTATAGTAGAAGACTGTGGCTCCTTCCTGACGCTCCGAGATAAGGTGATCTCCTTCCTCCATCAATCAGCGAAGGATTTCCTGGTCCGGAAGGCGCACAGCGACATCTTCCCAAACGCGATCGGCCAGGTCCATCACGATGTTTGCACGCGATCCCTAACCCTTATGATGAAAACATTGCGTCGAGATATCTACGAACTCGAGGATCCAGGGACTTACATCGATGAGGTCAACCCTCCACGCTCTTCCGATCCCTTAGCTGCGACACGTTACTCTTGCATATATTGGATCGAGCACCTGCAAGAATCCACGACTATCAGGGACAAAAATATCCTTGGCAATGGTGGTATGCTTGACAAGTTCCTCCGTGGCTACTACCTCCACTGGCTTGAAGCATCGAGTTTGAGCAGAAGCATGGCGGAAGCACAGGTGTCGATGTCAAAACTGGAGACCCTGTTGCAAAATGAGGTTTGTTCACTGTTACTGAGTGTCGGGTACTGTAATATGCTGACTCTACTCAGGCGAGCTCAGAGCTTTTTGGCTTGGCACATGACGCACTCCGATTCGTCATGTATTACAAGCCAGCGATTGAGAGGTACCCTCTACAGACTTACATGTCTGCACTTTTGTTTAGTCCAAAGCAGAGCATAGTTAGAAACTTGTACGCATATGAAGAGTCTAAAGAGATAACAAGCGTGTCTCCGGTAGCAGAACAATGGAATTCCTGCTTGCAGACGCTCGAGGGCCACAGCGATT
>JACWFN010000057.1:459-39566 GCA_019775635.1 Cladosporium sp. VS III D KN 1
ATATTAGAAATAATAATTCTAGAAGAAAGATTCTTATTAAATAAAGCTACTAAAGTATTCTTAAATCTTAGGTTAATAATATTATTAGTTATAAAGTATATATTAAATATTATAGTATTAGAGTTTCTAAGAAAGTTCTAAATTAATTATTATAGCTCTACTTTTTATTATAATAGATTTATTACTTAATTTAGTAATATTATTTTATTCTAAAGTATATAATATAGAAGTATTCTATTTAATTCCTAATAGTACTATAAAGTTAATAACTTTATAGTTTTAGTATTTATTATTATTATTAGAAAATATAATCTTAAGAATCTTATTATATTATATTCTATACTATTTAATAAATATCTTAATAATCTTATAGCTTTATAACTTATTTTAAGCTATATATATTTACTTATAATAGATTTTAGTATTACTAAATATAAAAATATATTTATTATTATAAATATTTAATAAACTAATCTTCTCTATAATATTATAATATACTTTATTAAGTATATAAAGTAATAAATCTCTAAAAACTCTAAAGATTACTTTCTAAGATTTTATAAGCTTATAAGTCTTATAGTATTTAAGCTTTTTAAATTAAATATCTTCTAGTTTAGAAACTAATTTCTTAATAGTATTAAGAATATTAAAGCTAATATAGTCTAGCTTCTAATATTAATATTATATATTTACTTTTAAATTAGTAAAAGCTAGAGCTATTATAATTAGAACTATATTTTATATAGCTTTAGTTATAATAACTAAGTCTAAAAGTATAAATATATATATTACTTATTCTTTAATAATAGTAACTTTATTAATTTATTTAATAGTTCTAATAATCTTATTATTATAGTTTAGAATTTACTTTCTCTAATTATAATAAATATTAGCTACTTTAAGAAGCTTACTTATAGAAATTAAATTTATAAAAGAATTTAATAAATATAAAATATTTTTAAAATTAATATTAAAAGAAATATTTTATTTATTTTTTAAAGAAATTATTATAGAGCTTAAGTAATAAATAATAGCTTTACTTATAGCTAGCTTAAAATATAAAAGCTTTTTCTTTAGTTTAAAATTACTAAATTAATTCTTATTATTAAAAAAATAGTATAAAGCTCTAGAGTTATATAGAATACTTAACTTTATAATTAGTTTAGCTAAAAATACTATTTTAATTATTACTAGTTCTATAAGAAAGCTATATAGTAGTTAATAGCTTAAGCTATAACTATTATTAGAGTTAGTATTAGAAAGTTCTTATTTACTAAATAACTAAATTACTAAAGTAGTATAGTATTACTTAGATCTATTTTAAAGCTATTTAAACTTATTATTCTTAAATAGCTACTTCTTAGATTTTAAATAGAATTTAGAGTATTATTTATAATAGTTACTATTATTATAATATATTAAAAGATATAGCTTATAGTCTTTAGACTTTTTTTATAGAAATAAAGCTATTTTAAAATCTTTATAGTTTTAATAAATTTAATAAATAAGAAATTACTAATTCTTAAGAAATAATATTATTTTCTTAAATAAAATTATAGATTTCTTAAGCTTCTATACTATTCTTTAATTCTTAAGCTATTCTATTATTAAAGTCTTTAATAAGAATAGTAGCTTTAAGTAAAGATTACTATAGTTAAAGTTATTTAATATTATATTATAATTTAATTTAATAGTTTCTTTAAGCTTAAATAGCTTATATTATTCTATAATTACTTTATAATATTATTTTATTAAAGTAAAATTCTTATAGTACTTTAAAATATTTATATTTTAAAATTTAACTTTATAAATCTTTAATATAGTCTTATAAATATTTATTATAATAGTTAGCTAGAATATAGCTATAATAGAATTTATAACTAATTTTATAATTATTTTAGCTTTTAAGATTTTAAGCTTTAGTTTATTATTAACTTTAGCTATAATTATTTTTATTACTTTTATATTATTCTTTTAGAATATTTTTATAGTCTTAGCTATAAAGCTCTTAAATAATAAGCTCTTACTTATTTCTTAATTATATTTATAGCTAATATAGTTAAGAACTTTAGCTTTTAATAGTATACTTTTAAGAATTATCTTTTAAGTAATAAAGAAAATACTTTTAATTAAAACTTTATTTTACTTAATAGTCTTATAATAATTAATAGATTATTCCTATAAAGAAGCTATTTTAGCTATACTTAAATAGAAGTAATAGTAAAGTCTTTAAATTAATTAGTTTATAGTCTATATAAATAGATTCGAGCTTATAACTTATTAAATATACAGATAATAATAAATGTTATAAATGATTAATTAGGCTATCTCTTAATGTTATGTAAATACTACTTAAGGGATAACCATTACTGTGGGTCTTGGCACTAGCAGCTGCATGACTCAGGTAGAACTACAACAGCGGAGAGGCTTGTGGAGAACGCGGGATTTTGCGGGACCAACACTGACCACCATCGTGAGACCTGATTTCTTTTCTTCTTACCCTATAGTCACGCATAGCGCAAAACGTACTCGACAATCGTACGTAATGGGCATTCGGAATCCAAACCTGTTTCATGGACTTATGTAGGTCCGCAGACTCGGAAACTTCACGTTTTCTCCTTCTTGGCGCATGATCGCCATTGACGGGCGGTGTCGGATCGGTCAGGATTTTTGTTACTTGATGAGCCGAAAACCAAACGTCGTCAACAACTACGCTCTGTATACTGCTGGAGCACTGGGATATACGCCCTACCCGAAAAGATCCACTATCTTCGACGATCACGGAGTAAGATTTCGGAGTCATTGGTAGACGTCTACCTAGGTATGCAGCATTCATTGCGCTGAGAACATTTGCAGAGAAAGTCACCTTCTTTCGTAAAACAATGCAACCAATTGACGGTCTCCAGCAATTGGTTGAAGCGAAAGTCCCAACCCATAAGTCGAGTAAGCATGGCATTGTTGTACCTTGATGCATTGCGTGCAACCGGTTTTCGCGCTTGGGCGTCTCCACAACACTCCGTCTTGTCCTTTCCCAAGCGACTATAAGCATTACCCTATGATGTGTCAAGGTAATTCCTTCAGGCTTGGACTCAGTGGAACCATACTACCGTCCGTTGGGAAAAGTTGTCTCCCGCACGCCCATGGAGAAGTGGGTTCTCCACGACCCACCTGGGGTTACCATGTTGTTATATGTATCAGTGTTTGAGTGTCGGTCACCTCAATTTTCTCTGCACTCGTTCAATTGACCTTTTTTCCTTCTTAGCCGTTACGATGTCAATCCAGCCCGATCGACGTCCTGAGACGCCCAACAACGATACCAAAACCACAGATTGGGACCAGCACATTGAAGCCTCCCGCCCTCAGCCAGATTACGATGCGGAATACGTGAACAAGGAGATCGACCTTGCTCGACATGAAGCTCTCATCGAGGGTGAACAAAAGTTCCACCAGCTCGGCTGGAGGAAACTTACAGTGTGTTTAATCGTGAAAGCTGTCGCTTTGGGAGCTCTCAGTATTCCCTCTGCTTTTGCCAATCTTGGGATGGTAGCAGGTGTCATCCTGACCGTGAGCATCGGTTTGATCGCTATCTACACCAGCCACGTTATCGGCCAAGTTGCAGTCAAATACCCGCATGTCAAGCATTACGCTGATGCAGTAAGACTGATCTGGGGTCGTCCTGGGTACGAGCTCTGTGGTGCTATGTTCGTATGCTACCTCACCTTGCTCGTTGGCTCTCACACCCTTTCTGGCACCATCGCCTTCATCCGCGTCGTGGACGATACCTCTCTCTGTGCGCTCGTATGGGCAGTGATCTCGGCCATTATTCTCTTCCTATTGGCGCTTCCGCCTAGCTTCGCAGAATTCGCCATCCTAGGCTACATCGACTTTGTCTCCATCATTGCCGCCATTGGGATCACCATCATCGCCACCGGTGTCACAGCAAGTCAAAACACTGGCCTTTCCGCAGTTGAGTGGTCCGCGTGGCCGCCAGAGGATATCTCTCTCAAGTCAGCATTCCTAAGCACAACCAACATCGTGCTTGCGTATTCCTTCGCCGTCTCGCAATTCTCATTTATGTCTGAGATGCACACGCCTAAGGACTACATTAAGTCTATCTGGTCTCTAGGTTTGATGGAGATATTCATCTATACTATCACTGGCGCGCTGATCTACGCCTTCGTTGGTCCGGAAGTGCGTAGTCCAGCCCTACTCTCTGCAGGCTTTACGGTCTCTCGTGTGGCATTTGGTGTCGCCTTACCTGTGATCTTCATCTCAGGTTCGATCAGCAGCACTGTCGTAGGGCGGTATGTCCTCACACGGGCTTTCCCGGACAGTCCGATTCAATATGTCAACACGAAAGCCGGATGGCTAGCGTGGATCACGCTCATCGCCGTGATCACGATTATCAGCTTCATCATTGCGGAGGCGGTGCCGTTCTTCAACGCGCTCTTGGGTCTGATCTCGTCGCTGTTCATCTCGGGATTCACCTTCTATTTTCCGAGCTTATTCTGGTTCCTCTTGCTCAAGGAAGGGAAGTGGAATGCTACGAGGTGGAACATTGTTCTCACCATTGCCAACCTGGCGGTCGGCATCATTGGTTTGGTCATCCTTGGCATGGGGACATGGGCCAGTGTGCAGGAGATTGCGGATCAGTATGCTAGTGGTGATATCTCGGGATCCTTCACGTGTGACAGTGGGGCATATGCTTAGATTCGATACATGAGAGCAAATCTATGAAGTGAGATTTTCCAATATTTCGTCTGCTACAGTCGGCAATCATATGTCTGCACATGCTCTCTCGCTGGGCAGTACGGAGATTTTCAGACTATATCCGATGGTATTAGCAGACCAGCTGGAAGGATTCCAGAGAATTTGAACACTATCCCAATGGTCGAGAGGTCACGTTTCGATAACCATGGCTGATAGCATGAGCATTCAGAGAGACCAATTTGTGCGCAGAGATGTATGTCATGTGAAGCGGCCTCGAAATCGGCTGACTATAAGCTTCTGATGTCGTGTCATAACTGGACATCGTGCATGGGACCATGGAAAGGTATTGCAATATGTTTGGGTGTCATGTCATGGTGATCGCGTACCTACGAGATCAGATTTGCCACCCTGACCCATCAGATCTATCGCATCGTCGAATTGGACGTGCTGAGATCTTCTCATGCACAAATATCGAGCATCTCGTAACGTGTACCTCAGGCAAAGGCAAAGCTTTGACATGAAGCCGACATTTGATACGAGGATTGGAAAATGCACGGGTGATCGAAAGTCGCAAGACGGTATGTAGGACATAGCATTGAATCGATCAGTATTCGGAGTTCCGATCATAGTTCCGTCGTGAGATCGATGCAACACATAGAACCGTTGTGCGAGATCATTTATGGAGAGACATAGGTTCAACGATCTTGTCGTTTCCAAGGAGCTTCTGTACCGGGTCCTCTCGAGCTCGGTGGAGGAGGCATGCGGCCATATGTGCTTCCTGTTGTTGCTGGAGGAGGGAGATTGGCACCTGCACCAGGCGGTGGTAGTCTGGAAGCCGTAGTAGAGGCCCAAGGGGCAGCGGTTGACGCCGCACCAGGACCAGTTCCCGGAGCAGCATTCGCCCAAGGTGCTCTAGTAGAAGGCATGCCACCTTGTGTCTGTGCGCTTGGCATCTGCTGAGTCCATGGAGCTTGCGTGCCTGTGGAGCTGTTCATTCCTACGCCGGCGCCAGAGGAAGGTGGCTGCTGCTGCGCATGCACACTCGGGCCAGCGGCATTGGCGGCCTCAGGATCTCGCTCCCATTTGAAGAACCTTCCAAAGGGAAAGTGCTGCACGACCGGGAACTTGCCCAGCACTTCTGCATCGTACATCTTCAACATACCCTTGTTGATCTTTCCCCAGCCGTCTTTGATACCAGATATATTGAACAGGATAGGCGAGTGCTCCCAGAAGGGACCCTTCTTGACGTCGAAGATGAATTGAATAGCACTGAAGTACATATTGCTAGACTTGTATTGCGCAACGGTGGGCTTCGAAGTAATGGTATCAGGCTCAGGTGCAGAGTCTAGAGATCCTTGAAGAGGTGTTGCGGCCGTGGGAGATGTGATGGGTGGGCCAAGCTGGGCAGAGCCAAAGATGTACGGCGCGAAGCAGTGGTCGTCGAGACCCCATACGCCGTGAGATCCAGCCGGCTCCAATGTGTATGTCAGGATTAGCTTGCGAATTAGTTCGATGTAGCTATCGATATGGTCAGTCCATTGGATCGGATGGCATGGCTGATTGAACTTACGGCTGCACAACTCCGACAACGATTGCCCTCTCTTCACCTGGTGCAAACGCATCGATTTTGGACAAACATGCAAGGAAAGCCAGGAAGCTGAGCTCGTGTCCAGTGCCATAGTCTAAGCGCAGAGCACTGCCAAAGCTTCCAAGCAAATAGGCTTTTAGTTCTATGAGCACTGCTGGATCGCTTGTATGCTGTTGAAAAATCGAAGCGAGATGCGTTTGTAGTAGTACATCTGCTTTCTCTTCGGCCAAACGATACCAGTCCCTGAACGCCACATTGCCAAACCGTCGAGGCCCGGTGTGTGGTGGCGCTTCAGAGATTAGACCCTCGAGATCGCGTACCAGTGCTTGTAGGCTTGTTACGATAGACGAGTATTCCGGCGCAGAGTCAAGAGCACACGTAGAGATAATCCCGTGCTCATCCTTGGTCGGAAACAACGCTCTGTTCAGCTGCAAAAGCCAGATCTTGATGTCGCGGTAGGCGGTGGAGGCAAGAAAGAAATTCAGATCATCCCCATCGTTGATACATTTACGCGGAGTCAGCGATGAAGTGGCATCTTCC
Source organism: Cladosporium sp. VS III D KN 1 (assembly GCA_019775635.1). Taxonomy (NCBI): domain Eukaryota; kingdom Fungi; phylum Ascomycota; class Dothideomycetes; order Cladosporiales; family Cladosporiaceae; genus Cladosporium; species Cladosporium sp. VS III D KN 1. The sequence goes on from JACWFN010000057.1 coordinate 7,298, forward strand.
GCCATGTTGGTATAGGTGACGGAGACGTAGTATCGTTGTCAAGATAGGGTTCGATGTTCCGAGCTGTCACGGGGTGTGGCTGTTTCAAATCACGCCAACGCCGTTTTCCCCACACTGCGTCTCGTCGCGTGGAGTGAAGACATGTGTTGAAGCTCGACGACTGCTATCGCCCGTCACTTTTTCACTGTGTGCGATGGCGCGTCTCTCCAACATTGGCGCGCTGGTGACGCCGGAGCGGACATCTGAGGAAAGTGAAGGCCGCTCGATCGACGAAGCAGGCGCAATGGCTATCAGCAACGTTTCCGAGACGCGTCAACGCGACGACCCGAATAGTATACCCACCAGCAACGCCTCTGATATCGATGCAATGGGACAGAACGAATCGCGCGAGGTTCTTCAGCAACGTAATGCTGCCATTCGCCATGCTGGAAAACAAGCTGTCATACCAAAGCCAGGCAAGCTTCCTCGCCGCTCTGGGCCTGGTTTGCAAGTAGGCGCTGGACAACGCAAGCTAGGCACCAGTGTGTTGGCCAACGCCAATACCTACGATGTTCCTTCCGATGATGAAACGGCGCCGATATCGAGGCGACCAGCGAACACAGCACCCTTCTCTCCGCTCATGCGTCAAATGAGACATCAAGACCAAATGCACCAACCATCGCCCATGGAAAGGTTCATGATGGACCAGGCGCGTTGCGATGATCAACTTGGGCAATATGATAGTGGACCTGTTGAGGATATAGAGAACATTCGCCGAGCATCTCATGCAATATCGTCAGATAACGATGCTATCGAACAAGGCGTGGAGGCTGAGGACTCAGAAGTATCTCGGGAGTTGCCAATAGGTGAAGTGCTAGGAGTCAACAACAAGAGTACTCCGCGCAACGTCGATGCGGCTGAGGCAGATACGCTGATTGGCGCATCGAATGATTCGGCCGATGAGCACTCACATTGGAACGAGGTCTCTAAGAGGAAGCGAGGGCGGCCTTCCAAGCAACCGCAACTGGAGGGTCAAGGTCCAAGGAAGCGCGGAAGACCCTCCAAGTCAGCTGCCGGACAAGTCACAATGAGAGAAGATCAGCCAGTCGCCCAGGGTTCCGCACCGAGGCAAACCCATGAGGAAACCCAAGTTCGCAGGAAGCGTGGCCGACCCTCCAAATCAGCTGTTGTACATACAGAGGCCAGCATCTTTGACGTTCCAGAGGATGACAATATACGAGTAACGGCCGAATTAGGACGGCCTTCAAGATCAGCTGCGGAACAGGTGGAGAGCACTGGCCAGGACGAACCTTCTCCAGTCACTACTGCAGGAAGACTACGGTCTGCGAAATCAACACAAGCAAGAACCGCAGGATCAAGCTCGAGAAAACTGCAACCAGAAGCAGAACCACAAACAAGGAGAAAATCAACTCGTGGACGTCCAAGTCCTCAGGCCATCAATGAGAACACGGATCAACGAGAAGAAAACACCGTCGAAAGTCCTGTAATACTCGACCCGGCACAGCTTGGCAATATCAACAATGCGGAAAACAACGACCAAGCCCAAGATGCAGGAGAGCAGGCCGAAGAGAACGACAGCGACGAAGACGAAGAACTTGCGGATGATGACGAAGATGATGATGAAAATTCTGTCGACCACGCGGACGAGACGGAAGTCCAAGCCGAGACCACAGACACTGATCGCCATAGATTGTACGGCTACTGGCCCACGATCCGAGAAATCATGCGCGAGGTGTCTAGACACAGGGGAAACATAGTCCGCATCAGAGACGACGAATTTAAGGAGACCTTGCAAGCCTGCAGGGACGCTATACGTGACACCTCAGCCATTATCAGTGCGAATGAGCTCAACAATATCATCGCACAATGTCGCAGCGCTATCGCGCGGGCTGGAGCCATCTGTCGCAATCCAGATGCATTGGAAAATTCCAGAGCAATCAAGAAAAGAGGCTGGCACATCTACAAGCATCTTTTGCCCACTCTCGCGAAACTTCTGCGAGCCGCAATAAAGGCCTTCGAGCGTACCGATGTCGAAGACTTCGAAACTGACCAGATCTCTCTTCCGCACTTAGCAATCATTCTTGAGCTTTCAAATTCTGCATCCACAATGGGATTGGACGCATATCATGGCTTCAAAGACTTATCGAAAACGATCAAGAGAGATGTGCATGAGAAGATTACTATACCTATTCGCGGGCTTCATACAGCACTTTCTGCCAGGTACCCGGCTTTGGTCAAGGCTCAAGAAACACAGCGACGGAACGCAGAGCTTGCGCAAGCGTTCGCGGCCATGGAAGAAAGGCGCGAGCAACAAGCGCGGAGGAGGCAATTAGAACTTGCCAACCAGGAGAAGTGGAAGCGCATGAATCAAGTGCGACTCAATCTTTGCTTCAACTCATCCAACTTGAAAAAGATAAATCACATGCGCTCTTGTGGGATGCAGCTCGTCGAAACCAACGCAGAGGGCGAGCCCTATCTGCCAACTCGTCTGCGCGACAGGAGAGGCGATTGGAGCATGCGCGAGATCGTTGCGCTCGAGGCATCTCTCAAGAAGCACGTAGACACGCCGGACCCATTGAGGAGTATGGTCTTCGAACACCTCATAGCCGAGCAGTGCCCCTATCGCAAGGATTTGACTGAGAGGAATTTGCTCGAAATCGTCGTCACCGCCAACGAACTTAAGAATTTCTATATTCAACGCAGCAGGGAGAGGGGAGTCGCAGTCGACGAGTGGGTGACTATGGTACCAAGATGGATGGCTCCGCCAAGAAACGTTCATGATGACGGCACTTCAGCAGAAGATGTCATTGAGATTGTTTAAATTTGCGGTGCCATACACGGCCAGGTTTGCAACGAACAGTCTTGGAAAGAGCTGTTCTGACGATTGATGAATCATGATACCCATTATACATAATCCTTCTACGCCTGCTTTCGGGATTTCCAGTATATGCTGAACAACAGGGCAATAGTATTTTCCTCTACATCTCCTCGTCTACACTCATTTTCGTTCTCGGTACAGATCTCATTACAGATAAATGCGGGAAGTGTTTGCTTTCCTACAATACTAGCTTGCCTGGCTATTGCTGTATGTCAACATCAACGGGCATCGCCACATGCCTCCAAATAAATTCTCTAAAGATCATAGAGGACACTCAGATATATATCAAGTACCAGTGTAGTGCTACATTTGGCCTTGATTCATGCTATAATGCCCCTTTCCGCTGAGATACCCTATGCAGACTTATTTCTTCCGCCAAACCCCGCTTCATGGCAATTTCTCCGCCAACGGGAGGTGCTGTCCTCGAGCCGTTGAACATTTCCGTTCTACAATGGAAGCGGATGACGACAGGCCGCTACCAGATGTCCGGAATGGAGTTTTGGTACACGGGCTCTCGCGAGGGCTGACCAGGGACGGCTTGCAGGGATATACTATATCATTGACCCGAGACTTCACTTATGGATACTTCAACCATCAACAAGCTCTGGCAACAGCCTTTGCTTCAAGACGTTCGAACTCCTTACTCGCACTTGGACACTGACGTACATCCAATGAAGGCAACATCGGCAATTCTCGTGGCCGCCGCGAGTACCACGTCGTTCGTGAGCGCTCAAGAGCCAGCTTGGGGACAATGCGGTGGCTTTAGTGTGTATCATTGAACATCTTCACAAGGTTATGCCTTACGACCAGTGCTGACAGTCTGACAGGCTGGACCGGCAAGACTTCCTGCGTTTCGGGCTACGCCTGTCACTATTATAACGAGTACTACAGTCAGTCTTCCAATCGTATGCTTTGCAATCACTAACGCCCCAGGCCAATGCGTTCCCGGAGCCGATACATCAAAACCCAGCTCGACTTCCACTAAGGCTCCGTCGTCGTCGAAAACTACCGTTACATCGACCAAGTCTTCAACAACTCTTGCGACCTCAGTGTCGACAAAGCCTACTTCGGTCTCGACGAGCACTAGCTCCGGCTCCGCGCCATCGAGCACCGGCATCGAGTATCTGATCTCTTTGTGCGTAGCCTAATCTTAATCACCATCAACTCTACTAACGTAAGACGACAGCGGTGACAGCTACTCGCAAACCGGCTTCGATCCAACTCTCAGCCTCGCCTCGTCGTCGAACCCTCTCGGCAACCCAACCTTCCCAGGCTGGACCACGTCTGGCGGACCAAACTGGATCGGCGACTACATTACGCAGTACAATTCTAGCCCTGTCTACTCGTACAACTTTGCTAGCGGCGGCGCAACAACTGACGCAAAGCTGGTGACGCCGTTCGCTCCAACTGTGCTCTCGTTCGTTGATCAAGTGAACCTTTATCTCAAGAGTGTACAGACATCAGGCTTCAAGAAGTGGAACGCTGATGATTCGGTGTTTGCCGTCTGGATTGGGGTAAATGTCAGTATCCTCCTTCAACAATCGCTGTCTGTATAGTACTAACACTTTTCGGACCAGGACGTCGGCAACGCATGGTACTCATCAAACTGGACAACACTACTGGGACAGCTAATGGACCAGTACATCAACCAGACTCAAACTTTGCACGACTCTGGCGCTCGACGATTCCTATTCCTGACCGTTCCACCCATCCAGCTCAGCCCGTCAGTCCAATCTCAGGGTGATGCTACAGTAACCGCCGAGGGAGCTGCTGTGAAGCAATACAACGATGCACTTAAGTCAAGAGTTGCAGCATTTGCCGCTGCGAATCCAAAAGCGAAGACGTACATTGTCGATACAACTACACCTTTCATGACGGCGATCAACAACCCCAAGGCGTTCGGTGCAGACAATGCGACATGCTTTGATGCTAGTGGTACGAAGTGTCTCTGGTGGAATGACGTGAGTATACTGTTCAATCTCTATAATCACACATTGCGACTGCTGACCATGACAGTACCATCCTGCTCTCGCTATACACAAACTGGTGGCTGAGGCGGTGTCAGAAGCGTTGCGCAAATAGATAGTCACACTTGGCAAACCAAGTAAACAATTCATGATTGTTCTAGGGTTTTTTCCAAGAGGTCCTGGCCCATTAGTAACCTCATGCTTGATGCTTGTCATGAGGCATACCACCAATATGGTCAATGCAGAAATCTGCGCATCGTACTCCAACGTTTGCAATTCTTCTGTCATGACGGTATACGATGACAGATGTGCTCAACGAAGAGTCATTAGAGCTGCAGCAATCTTCCTCATCCTATTCATGATGTTGCAAATATTGGCCAGACCTTAAGGTATTATTTGCCGTCACTCTTCAAGCATTCATTGTAGCAGCCATCACGACCTCTCAACCCTTTTACCACGCTCCCAAGAATGAACGCAGATCAGCTCGCCGCTTTGAATCTACATCAGAGAGGTGAGCAATGTCAACGGTCTCGCACAGTGCCATAGCTAACCTATCACCAGCTCGCGCCGAGCTCTCCATCGCTCCGTTGACATGGGCATTCCACCTCGCGAACGATGCGCAGCAGCATGCCAACCAACTGGCATCTGCAGACCGCGGCTTGCAGCATTCTCAAATACTGCACCACCAAGGCCAAGGAGAAAACCTTGCAAGTCTTTCTGGTTATTGGCCCGATCCGTACACAGAGGCCAGCAGATTGTGGTACGCTGAGAAGAAGGATTGGCTGGGTGGAGTTGTTGGATCGCACTCTGGTCCCGAGACGGGCCATTACACACAGGTGAGAAGAGCTTCTTGCGATGATGACATGCAGTTACTAACAGGTGAAATCTTCTGCGCAGATGATCTGGAGCACCACAACTCACATTGGCATGGCTCTCGCGATCGCCGCGTCGGGAACCATGTACATCGTAGCCCGTTACTCGCCTGCGGGAAACTGTATCAGCCAATCACCCCTACCAAGATCTATATACGGAGAACCTCAAGTTCCCACAGGCGGCATCGACCCAATGCCGATATTGCAAGAGACTCCTGCGCCGCGATCTTCCCTCCATGTCAGATTTCCAAGCGAGGGACTACCAGTGCCTCAACGTGCACCATATCAGCAAGGCCCGTTGAGACATCCCGTCATGCACCCAGCGTATGGTCAACCTTGTGAGATTCCGTATCCTAGAAACAATAACCGCGACAATGTCGTGCATACGAGGCTGTGCACGATCTTGTGAATATTTCTAATGCCAAACATCGGGCTGTTCATGATGGAAGTCGGCGGCAACGCTCGTAGAGGCGGAGGGTGACGAGATGAGGCGCAATCTTATATTCAGTCTGGAGAGGATGCAAATGTAGCACGAGCTAGTGAATTGGAAGGAACCTGGAGCTTTGAGACGCCGAGCTGCACAATTCCGGGAAGCAGTTACGGTCCAAGGGGTCGGTACTCATAAGTCTGCACATATTATCTCAGTGGAAACTCTCATTGTGACATTGACAGAGGCCGAGGGTAGGGCTGCACTAGCTGCCGACACATAGCTGAGTATCCTCTATGGGCTTCACGAGATGTAGGTCGCTTACCTCTGAACGCTAGTACTGGCATAACGCGGCACCGGGACGTGTGCAAACTTATGATCTAATACTGTAGCAATCGACCAAAGATTCCAAGACTCTTAGTTCTAGTTGAAATTAAGATGTAGGCACTAATGTTTTTGTTGTCTTTGCAGATTTCACGCTCGGAATTGCGAATGGCATGGTAGGCGTAAACGAATCTATCAATTGCACGAGCCAGCGCATACGCAATCTCGCCACGCAGAGCCCAGCATCAGCAAGAAGCTTTCGCCTTCAGGAGAATCTCTGACGGGCTCCTTTGAGGCATGCTTGAGCGGGTTGACGGCTGGGTAAGCGAAGCCATCGTCATCGACTCTTCCGAGAACATTCTTGCGTTTCTCGTGTGCCCAGTTGACATACTTGGTTTGCGCAAAGACAGTAGGATTGAGCACAGCCATGCGATAAGCGGCGGCAGCGAGCAGGGCAGTACCTGAAGTTTCACCAAACCATTCGCTCTCGCCAATGTAGTTGCGCAAGAGACCCGACTCGTCATCGTCGGTACGGATGGCGCCGTCTAGGATTTCGCCAATCCATTGGTCCAGGTTTTGAATCTCATGTGACATCGTTTCATTGCTAGGTCGCCAGCCTGCAATTGTGGCACGAACGCGAACCATGCCGTAGGCTGCCCAGGCGGCACCCGTGCTCCAAACGCCCTCGTCAGCCATGTGGCTTGGCCCAACGATGTGCTTCCAAAGACCTTTCTTTGGCCCGGAATCGATCATCAGCACTTCGCGATAGAGCTCGCACTGCCTCACTGCTTCTTTCATGAGCTCAAGATCGTTTGCGGCAACAGCATAATAAGCGAGAAAAGGCGGGACCATAGAGACAGCGTCAGACCAGAGCTCTGCGACTTCAATGCGGTGGCTAATGGCACCATTGCTGTATCTTTTCGCGTCGTTGAGCAGGTAGTCTTTCTGCCTCATGGCGGCCTGGAAGGTCTTTGTGTCTCGCTGGCCTAGCATGACGGCTGCAACGCCCATCGCGGCTGGGTCCGAAACGCTGTAGTCGTCTGCGAACAGTGTGGGTTCGTTCTTGGTGCGGAGGTAGCGATACATCCAGAGGAGACCCTGTGGCTTCTTCAATGGCAATTTTTGGACCTTGTCGGCAGGGAAAGGCTCAGCCGTGAAAACCGTCCTCTCGGGTTCCAAGAGTTCCAGGATGGCTTCGGAACCGATACCGTATTCCCAGCTGTGAGTTGAGAGCTTTTCGATCTGGCTCCTTGCAGCGTTCACTCGGAATCCATAGTTAAAAGTGCTTCTGCAGAGCTCGGGGGTTGCAGTGTCGAAGTCCTGTTCAACTAGGAAACCGCTGAAGTATGCAACAGCCGACACAAGCAGCAGCGCAACATAGATGGACGCAGGCCAACTGGCCGGATTCATCCAATTGACAGCAGCCTCACCATCTCCATCCGCTGGCAGTGCATCATTGGCATCATCATCTTTTTGGGTCGGAGGATTGGCCACGGGCTTTCTTTGCCTGAGCAACGGGCTGGTCTCTGCTTGGCTGCTCATTTTGGTATATATATCCGCGTTGAAGCAAGGATTCAAGCACGCCACGCGACGATGTCTATCGCGTAGACCGTATGTATACAAAATACTTCGCAATACCGTGCCAAATGGCCATCCATCAATAAATCATCAAAAGAAAATACATTTATAGGCGAAGCCCGACTCTTGACGTTCCGCTCGGGCACGTGCTCTCCCCTGTGCCAAGTCTCCAACCCGAAAGCTTCCAATGCGTCGTCTGCAACGGTCTCCCAGCAGACGACCGCAGCTCGCAAAAGCACCAACGAACCCATCTCCGCTCCGCACCCTCGACCTCACCACCCACACATACAATGTCTGTCTCCGCCCTCATCCGCTGCGCCTCTCGCGCGCGCGCAACTCCCTTCGCCCGCCCCGCCCAGAGGGCCATCTTCGCCCAGCAGCCCGTCCAGCGCGCCGCTTTCTCCGTCTCTGCTGGCAGGTTCGCTGGCGACGTCGATGCCCACGATCCCCACCACGAGGAGTCCTTCGAGGAGTTCACCGCCAGGTATGCCGTGCTGCGTTGCTTGTTTTGAGGAGGATTGGAGGGTTGGGAGGAAGCAATGGCTGGAGGAGAGATGGAAATATGATGCAAGCGAGGAAAAGGCGCATACTTGCTCAATGGCTCCACCGCGCTCATGCATGAGTTGCATGGCCATGGAAGATCACCAGGACATCTGATATCGCATCACGGGAGTCGAGATATGGAGTATTTGCTGACCCGGCTTTTCGCGCGCAGATACGAGAAGGAGTTCGAGGGCGTGCAGGACGTCTTCGAGCTGCAGCGTAACCTCAACAACGCCTTCGCCTACGATCTTGTCCCCTCCCCTAGCGTCGTCATCGCCGCCCTCAGAGCCGCCAGGCGCGTCAACGACTTCCCCACCGCCGTCAGGATATTCGAGGGTACGTTCCTGCTTGCGACAGATCGCCAATCCGCGTACTGGACCAATCACTAACAAGGAGCGCAGGCATCAACGCCAAGGTCGAGAACAAGGGCCAATACGACGAGTACCTCCAGGAGCTCCAGAGCGTCCGGGAAGAGCTCGGCGTGGTGCTCAAGGAGGAGCTCTTCCCCGCCAACCAGTAAAGAAAGTACAGAATCCTGTGAGAGGTGGTTTTAAAGAACAGACCAATATAGATCACGCCAGATAGGGAGAGGAAGAAACCGGTGGGAATGTACAATGTGGGTTGCTTGCTACTGTGGTCCTTGCCTACGGCGGCAGCGTGTACTATGTACTTTTTGGCCAAAACCATGAACGCGAGAATAGCGTCGCGGGAATGACAACGCTTGTACAGCTTTTTCTTTGACTCGGAACTCTTGAGCACCACTTCGTTTCCGATTACACGCGAGATAAGATCGTGATGACTAATATGCAAAGCGAGCCAACTGACTGGCTGGTCGCATCCATTCGCCGTTTGATTTGGGTCTGAGCAATGTACAGTCGGTAATCATAAGTCCCGCACAGTACGGCTATCTCAAGACTATATCCGATAGCAGTAGCAAGGCTCGCTGTCGATGGACCTTAAAGGCGTTACAGAGTATTTCGGTATTAAGAAACGATGTTTCAATGACTATAACTGCGGATATGGGCATCTCGAAATACCAGCATATGCGCAGGCTTATGAGCTGGAACTGACTGTGTTGCAAAGGCAGATGCCAGACGGCCTACGAGCATCATGTAGCAGCGCAAACGACCCCAGCGTCTGTCTACTCATCGTTCTCCTGCTGCGCACCGCCCTCGGCATCCCCATCCTGCAAATTGCCCACAGCCTCAAGATCCGCGCCAGCATCCTCGTCGTCATCAGCTTCAAAGTCGCCTTGCATCGTCTCGTCAATCCTCTCAACGTCCATCAGACTAGGATCAATAGCAGTCGTATCACCTTCGTCGCCATCATCATCATCACCCTCGTCCTCACCCGCACCGTCATAAGTCTCACCCGCGCTCGCAGCCTTCTCCATAGCAGCTTTGATCCTCCTCTCCTTGGCTCTATTCTCCGTACTCTTAGCTCCCAGCCTGGCCATACTCCTCACCTCGATAGCAAGAGCCGTCGATTTCGATCCCGCTTCCGTGTCTTCCAGGTACGTTTCCGACATGTTGCCACGCGTGATGCAGTCTGGCATCTTGGCGACTTTCTCATACTCAGCCTGTGGCGGCTCGTCGCCGCGGAAGAGGAATTCCATCTTGTCGCGCATGATGACGCGGGCTTTGCACAGGGTGCCGTTGTAGTACCAGCCGAACTGGTGCACGTCGCACTCGGCCTGGATGGCGTTTGTGTCGAAGATGGATTTCAGCAGTGGATCGGTGACGTCGCAGATCTGCCAGGTCTTGCCGCTGTTCGTGATGTTCTCGCCGTCGAAGATATGGCTCTGCCAGCCGTCGGGAGCTTTGCGCTCGTTGGTGGCGGTTGGGTCGGCGCGCTTGTCGAGCTGGAACATGAGGGTCTGGTAGACACGGTATTTGGGATCTTTTCGAGGGTCGACGCCATATTTTACTAGGCTGTCTCGCCATGGGCCGGCGCGGAAGCTGTAGCCAACCCACTGGGTTGCTTCTTTGAACACTGAGTCGCTGTATTGTGGGATGTAGTTCATCGCAACGCGGCGGGTGATTAAGGGACGCTTTTCTAGCAGGCCTCGAATAGCTTCTACTGCTTCGTCGAGGAAGGTGCCGAAGGATTGGTGTCGTTTGAGATTTGGTGGAGGGCCTTGTGGCACTTCTTCAACATCTGGTTCGACTGCGACGACTACACGGCGGGGTGGCGCTTGGATGTTTGTGGTGGTGACCTTGCCAGAGGCGTCTTGCGCGAATTTCACACCGGAAGCTTGGTTGAACTCGTAGCGATACGGTTGGTTTGCAGCCATGAAGCTGGGTGGCGCTACAAAGTTGTCGATGTGAGAAGCACCAGGTCTCATGTCGATGTGCATGTTTTTCAGAGTGTCGTAGCTGGGCTTCATGGCGTTCGTGACCAGCTCTCGCATCATGGCGTTGTCGCTAGCGATCATCTGGAAGTCTGGCAGGTTGCGGAAACGATGGGTCTCGTTGACAGTACCAACAGGATCGATGACATATTTTCCTTCGTTGTCTTTGAGACGTTGGAGAAAGTCGGGCGCCGCGATGCTGTCGTTCTGAGGTTCGTCTTCTGCAGGTTGTGTGAAAGGATCAGTAGAGCCTCTTTTCCTTTTGCGACCTGTTCGCTTGGGCAGGGTGACTTTGACAAGGAGATTTCGCGAGTCGATGCCCGACGAGACCAGCTTTTTGGCTAGTGGATCTCGAGGACGAAGAGAGACGCCTATCACGGGCTCGTCAAGTGGTTTGTCTGGATTTAGCAGACTGTCGCCTACCCGATGTTCGAGAGCCTAGCGCTGGAGTCAGTACAGTCGATCGTCTCCGAGCTCCGAACCACACCAACACCACTTACATGCTTCATCTGAGGCTCACCACCGAGCGACTTGATGCCATTATCGAAGTTCCTTACTATACACGGGTGCTCTATGCTTACGACGCGTTCTTGCGGTACAGTGTAGATGGGCGCGGTGGAAGGATTTGCGGAGTCCATGCTGCCTGCCTGCGCGACTGACATATTTCGCTGCGACATCGAAGCCGCCAAACGCGGCAGAGTCTCGTATTGCAGTGCTGTCGGGCCTGTGCAGTGGTGATATATGCAGGTAGCCCTTCGCGGGCGCTTGATACGCCTGCCGTGAGCTAGATCTTCACTAAGCCCCGCCTGTTGCGGCACGGCTCGCGAGCCTAATCCAAGATCCAAACACCCAACAGCTCACGCACCCCGTATGTGGCCTTCGTGTCGTCGAGCCGCCGCATCACCGCTGCAGCCACAGCACCCGGTCGCCCGCCCACCGCCCTCTGCTACTATCTACTGTGTTGCTGCCATTGTCCACCGCCGTCAGCATCATCTCCCTCGAGATCTACCCCTCGTGCGGCCCGCACCTTAGCTCGATTCGGCTTGGCGTAGCAAGTCGAGCGTGACGACAAGCAACACACTGCCAGCAGCAGCCCACCACCGCCCGCAGCAGCGACGACAACCCCTTCGCCCGACACTCTTTTGCATATCTCGCTCGCATCGCCGACTTCGACGCGCATCCTCCTCATCTTCCTGCGCGCCACTGTTGCAGCCTCGCCGCCGCCCTGAGACCAACGATCGGCAAGAGCAGGCTCGCGCACCTCAGGGCCAGACCCGCCCAGCACTGAGCGGCATTGCTTGCCCTCGCACTCGGCACATCGCAGCCCATACATGATGAAGGGCTTCAGGCAACGCGTGGTATGTCCATTGCCCTCCCCACTGCCTTCCTGTCGGTCGAGCCGATGCACTAGGTCAAGGTCCAATGTTGATGTGTCGACCTAACAGCAAGAACAGCTCTCTCGCACCCGCGACAAGGACAAGGAGGGCAACAAGCTCGCGAAGAAGAAGGACAGCTCCTCGGGCACCGCATCGCCGCAGCCTACCCAGTCACCTGCAGGCTCCGGCCAGGCGACTCCGACTGGTTCGACCTCCAACCTCGTCGACTCCCGAAGTAAGTCGAACTCCGGCTCAGATGGGCCTAACCAAACACACCCTGGCGCACCGAATCCTGGTCCCACGGGTACGAGCACGCAACATCCCCCATCCTTTATACCTCCACATAGCTCATACAGCGGCGCAGGCGGCGCAAATGCGGCACCACCTCAGGGAGGCCCGATCACTCCTGGAAGACATGGCGCAATGAACCCAAGCGTCGTGATTAGCCCAAGTGCACCCGTAAGTCATCGTCAATCGTCGTTGATTGAAGTACCATTGACAGTGATGACGCAGCACATCCCGCCTCCTGGTGCAGCGGAAACCATGCCACACGATCTTGCGCCTCCAAAAGCAGGACAAAAGAGCTTGCTGTTCGACAGATTGCAAGCCACTCCTAAAGACGTGGTCCCCGAAGGCGTCAGGACGCCCAAGAGACAACACTCGTCTCGTTTCGATATTTCAGACCAGAGGCAGCGCGAGCTGGAGAAGCTCCCTGGATTCCATGAAGTCCCGCCCAACCGCCGTCAAGAGCTCTTCATGCAGAAGCTGGACCAATGTAACATCATATTCGATTTCAATGATGCATCTGGAGATATGAAGAGCAAGGAGATCAAGAGATTGGCGCTACACGAGCTTCTGGACTACGTCGCACAAAACCGTCAAGTCATCTCTGAGCCCATGTACCCTCGCGTCGTGGAGATGTTCAGCAAGAATTTGTTCAGACCTATCCCTCCTCCAGTAAACCCACAAGGCGAGGCTTTCGACCCTGAAGAGGATGAGCCTGTGCTCGAAGTGGCTTGGCCTCATATTCAGGTCGTTTACGAATTTTTCTTGCGTTTCATCGAGAGCCAGGATTTCAACACCAACTACGCCAAACAATACATTGACCACGGCTTCGTGCTATCATTACTCGAGCTGTTTGACTCAGAAGACCCGCGAGAGCGCGATTTCCTCAAGACGACCCTTCACAGGATATACGGCAAATTCCTCAACCTGAGATCTTTCATCCGACGAAGCATCAACAATGTCTTCTTCCAGTTCATCTACGAAACAGAGCGCTTCAATGGCATTGCTGAGCTGCTGGAAATTCTTGGTTCCATCATTAACGGCTTTGCTTTGCCACTCAAGGAAGAGCACAAACTGTTCTTGACACGGGTCTTGATACCCCTGCACAAAGTCAAGAGTCTGAGCATGTACCATCCCCAGTTGGCATACTGCATTGTTCAATTTTTAGAGAAGGATGCAGCGCTTACCGAGGAAGTCGTCCTTGGTCTACTACGCTACTGGCCAAAGGTCAACAGCACCAAGGAAGTCATGTTCCTGAACGAAGTTGAGGACATCTTCGAAGTTATGGACCCAGCAGAGTTCGCAAAGGTTCAGGAGCCTCTTTTCAATCAACTGGCCAAAAGTGTCGCAAGTCCTCATTTCCAGGTGGCTGAGCGTGCGCTTTATTTCTGGAACAACGAATACTTCTGCAACTTGGTCAGCGACAACGTAGATGTCATTCTACCCATCATGTTCAAGCCGCTTTACGAAAATTCGAAGGGACACTGGAACAGGTAAGCACGGAAACAATCGCATATGTCTCCAGTACTAACAATCGGCAGGACGATCCACGGCATGGTCTACAACGCTATGAAACTCTTCATGGAGGTGAACCCTCAACTCTTCGACGACTGCTCTCACGAATACACCGAACAGCAGAGCAACCTCGAATCGGAGAAGGCCAACCGCAAAGCGAAGTGGGACCGCCTCACCGCTTTAGCAGATTCAATGAAGCAAAACGGTCACACAGCAGCTCCCGCAGTCCGTGCGCCTGCAACAGGAGGCAGGAATCAGACAAGAGATCAGGATGGCGACGACAGCCAGCAGCGCATGGAGCGCTTACGATTGGGTGACGAGAGAGATCGGAGACAGGGCAACTCGGTACGTTGACCCAGTGCGCAGAGTCACCAACCCTTTTCTCGCCAAATGCATTGTGTGAATGGCCTGCTGCCCTGGGCCAGCGAAATATCGTACATTGATTGCATCTTCTTTTTTTCGTTTCCTTTTTTTTCGTTTGTGTAAAGCGACTCTGTTTCTTTCACCTTAGATCGCATGGATAGACTTCGCCAGCGGAGAAACGCGTGGGCAGGAAGAGGTCTGCACAGCGATTTAGGTCCGGGTTGTCTTTATTGCTTCTTCAGGCTCGATTCCTGTAGACATGCAAAAAGAAAGCAGCAAGGACGCCAGCATACACATTGTTCTTTTTCCCCCTACATACCTTCTCAGATCCCCATTACGCAAAAGAAGGCAGAACATCATCAGATTTTCCGCTTGCTTTCAATGTTATATCCCTACCTTCCCAAGCTTCCCGCGGTTCATCACAGCAGAGCACACACTTCACTCTCCCTCCATCTTCTCGAATTAAAAAAGCCTCCAAATCGAAAAAGCAAAAACGAACACATCTCCACCAACACCAACCAACAAAAAAAAACAATCAACCCCTCCTAACATCCAGACCTCACAGAAACAAAAACAACCCTCCTCATCGTCTTCCCAGCAAGATCCCGCCCGCGTCCACAAACCCCACCCCGTCTTCCACGCCAGCAGACCCGGCCAGCGAAGCCGCAGCGGCAGTTTCGGTAACGGTGGGCGCTCCTCAGGCTCTTCTGGTGGCAGCAGGAGTCCAACGCTGACGAAGAAGAGTGTGGCTGCTGCTGTTAATTCAGCTTCGGCTGCTGCTTCTGGCACTGGTGGTGGCGGGGAGGGTGAGGCGAGTACAGGTGGGAAAGGGTGAGTGAGGTAGAGAGAGCACGTACGGAGGAGCGTGCGGTTGATGGGTTGTGGGCGCGGCTCGAGTATGGGCGAGCAGGCGAGTGTGGTGCGAAGACGTTCTTTTCTTCCGGTCCTGTTGTTTGGGTTTTTACATGCTCCACGGCCATCATCGCGGAGGGGATGGATTTCTGTTACCCAACCCCTAAAATTACTTTCGTTCAAGCGGAGCGACTGTCTTCTTGTCTTTGCAGCCTAGGACGGTGTCAACTTTTTGTTTGGTCAACTGTTCTTACGCGTAACATTTCCCTGGAGGAAGAAGGCAACCTTGAGCAAACATAAAAAAAGGAAAACCCGGGATTTCAAGGTTTCGCTCTCTGATTTAAAAAGCTTCGCATTTTTCACATTTCGTTCCTAAACTTGATTTCTTCTCTGAATACCCACCCAAAAGTCTATGTGATCTCCGATTTTTTCTAGAGCAAGTTGCCTTTCTATCGTCGTCGCGTAAAATCAAACCATCAATGCATTCATCCCTGTCCGTCCAACTCTGCTACATCTAACCAACCCATCTCCTCGCGCTCTTGAACATGCGGACCCACGGGCCGAACTCGCCCCAGTCCTTAGACTGGTTCTCAGGGGTGTAGCTCGAGGCCTCCTTGAGGATGGTACGCTCAGGGTGAGGCATGAGAGCCAGCACTCTTCCGTCGGGTGTGCGTACACCGGCGATACCCTGTGGGCTGCCGTTAGGGTTGAAGGGGTAGCGCTCGGTCGGCTTGCCGTAGTTGTCAAGGTACCTCACGGAAACAAGGCCCTGGTCGATGAGGTTCTGGGCAGTGGCGGTTCCGTTCGACGGGAACTGTGCGCGACCCTCGCCGTGAGCGACGACGATGGGCAGCTTGGAGCCCTTCATGCCGTGCAGGAAGACGGAAGGAGCCTTTTCGGAGTCGGAGACCTCGACCTCGCAGACACGGGCCTCGTACTGCTCGCTGAGGTTGCGCTCGAAAGTGGGCCAGCTCTCGGTGCCGGGGATAATGTCTGTGAGGCGCGAGAGGAACTGGCAGCCGTTGCAGACACCGAGGGCGAAAGTGTCCTTGCGCTCGAAGAAGTTCTTGAACTCTTGGCGGGTGTTCTCGTGGAGGAGAACGCTCTTGGCCCAGCCTTGACCGGCACCGAGGACGTCGCCGTAGCTGAAGCCACCGCAGGCTGCGAGACCTGCGAAGCCAGCGAGGCTGACACGGCCGGAGAGAATGTCGGTCATGTGCACGTCGATAGGGGAGAAACCAGCGACGGAGAAGGCGAAGGCCATCTCGGCTTGGCCGTTGACACCCTGCTCACGCAGGATAGCGACGCGAGGCTTCGCCATGACCTGCGATGTGACCCAAGATGTAGGCGGTAGGATGTTGTCCTTGGGGTTGAAGGTGAGGCTGTACTTGAGACCGGGGTCCTGGTCGTCGTTGATGTTCTCCTTCTCAGCATCGGCGCAGGCAGGGTTGTCACGCAGCTTCTGCATGGCCCAAGAAGTGTTGGTCCACTTCTGCTGCAGAGATTGACGGGATGCGCGGTACACGCAATCGGCGCCGTTCCAGATGGAAAGCTCCTGCTTGGGTTGCTTGTTGACGGTACCAAGTGTGATGGGAGTGAGAGGTGCAAAGACGCCCCTGAACTGGTTCTCGTCCTTCTTGCGGATCTGGAAGACAGCACCAAGCTCTTCGTTGAAGAGGGTGTCAATGAGGTCTTGAGGACGGCCAGACTTGGTGATCTTGTCGAGCGAAAGGCTGACACCACAACGGCCAGCGAACATCATTTCTGCGACTGTGGTGAAAAGACCACCGTCAGAGCGGTCGTGGTACGCAAGAACAATGTCGGACTCGTGGAGCTGCTCAACTGCGTGGTAGAAGTCCTTAATAAGCTCGGTGTCACGAACATCAGGTGCCTCGTTGCCGACCTGGCCGAAGACCTGGGCGAGAGCAGAACCACCCATGGCCTTCTTGCCATTGGCAAGGTCAATGTACATGAGGACAGTCTCGCCAACCTCTTCTGGGCGACGGAGAGCAGGTGTCCATGTGCTGCTGATGTCGTTGACGTTGGAGAAGGCGGTGATGACAAGAGAAAGGGGAGCGGTGACCTCCTTGTTGTCCCACTTGGTCTTCATGGACATGGAGTCCTTGCCAACAGGAATGCTGATACCGAGCTCAGGGCACAGCTCCATGCCGATGGCCTCAACAGCCTCGTACAGGTTGGCACCCTCGCCGGGGTGGCTGCTAGCGGCCATCCAGTTGGCAGAGAGGCGGACGCGGCTGAGTCTACCAGGCAGGCTAGCGGCGGCGATGTTCATGAGGGACTCAGCAACGGCCATGCGAGCGGATGCACCGGGAGAGATGAGAGCAAGGGTGGGCTTCTCGCCCATCGCCATCGCCTCACCAGTCTTGATGCCAGGAGTGAGGGAAGTCGCGCTGACAGAGACATCTGCCACGGGTGTCTGCCAAGGTCCGACCATCTGGTCACGGACAGTCAAGCCACCAACGGTGCGGTCAGCAATTGTGATGAGGAATGACTTTGAGCCGACAGACGGCAGGGCAAGAACGCGGTCAACCGCGTTCTCGAGGACTGCATTGGGGGTGATTTGGGGAAGATAAGTCGACAAGGAGCTGTCAAATGCAGGCAGAATGAGCTTCCTGGAGTCAACGATCCTGTGCATCTTGGGAGGCTTTCCGAAGAGAATACCCATTGGCAAGTCAATGGGAGTCGGCTCGTCCTTGGAGTCTCTGTCCATCAACACAAGACGCTTGTCCTCAACGGCCTGTCCAACGACGGAGAAACCACAGCGTTCGCGCTTAGCGATCTTGACGAATTGATCAAGGCGGTGCGGCGCAATAGCCATGACATAGCGCTCCTGGGCCTCGCAACACCAGATCTGGAGCGGGCTGAGACTCCTGTCGGCGTTGTCAATCTCTCTGAGCTCGAAGCGAGCACCGAATCCAGCATCCTCAACAAGCTCAGGGAGAGCGTTGGACAGACCACCTGCACCAACATCGTGGATGAGCTGGATAGGGTTGTCCTCGCCGAGGGATGTGCAAGTGTTGATAACTTCCTGGGCACGTCTCTGCACCTCAGCATTGCCACGCTGGACACTGGCAAAATCGAGGTCGACACTGCCCTCACCAGACTGAATACTTGAAGCGGCACCACCACCGAGACCAATGAGCATAGCAGGGCCACCAAGGACGATCAGGTGAGCGCCAGCGCTGACAAGACCTTCAGTCTTGAGAGCGTGCTGAGGACGAACAGTTCCAACACCACCAGCAAGCATGATGGGCTTGTGGTAACCGCGGAGTTCGGTCTCGGTCTCAGAAATGGGAAGCTTGGTGGTGAGGGTACGGAAGTAGCCAGTAGTGCAAGGGCGGCCAAACTCGTTGTTGAAGGCGGCACTACCAATGGGTGCCTCGAGCATGATGTCGAGAGCGCTAGCCAAATGAGCAGGCTTGCCAACGTCCAACTCCCAGGGCTGGACGTGGTCAGGGATGAGCAGATCGGAAACAGAGTAACCGGCCAGACCAGTCTTCGGCTTGGAACCTCTGCCGACAGCGCCCTCGTCACGAATCTCTCCGCCAGATCCAGTAGCGGCACCGGGGTAGGGCGAAACGGCGGTCGGGTGGTTGTGAGTCTCGACCTTGCCAAGATAGTGCACCTTCTCCTTGATCTGCGTCCACTCACCAGTGGCGTCGTTGGGTGCCCAGACAGCTCCCTCGGAACCTTCCATAACAGCAGCGTTGTCACTGTAAGCGCTGACAACATACTTGGGGTGTGCGTTGTGTGTATTACGGATCATGGAGAACAAGCTGCGAGGCTTCTTGACACCATCGATAGTCCAGTCGGCGTTGAACTGCTTGTGGCGACAGTGCTCGGAGTTGACCTGGGCGAACATGAAAAGCTCAACATCTGATGGGTTGCGCTTCAATTGGTTGGTGTATGCATCAATCAAGTAATCGATCTCGTTCTTGTCAAGAGCCAAGCCGAGAGTCTTGTTCGCCTCCTCAAGAGCAGCGCGAGGGTCGGACTGTTCGCTGGAGAGAACCTCGACTCTCTCGAGTGGCGCAGGTGGGAGCTGGGCGAACATAGTGTCAAGATCGGGAGCACTCGAGCTCATAGTTTCAGTCATACGATCGTGCAATGAGTCCGGGTTTGAGACACCCTCGGTCGGGGCAGGTCCATCGAATGAAATGGCGAAGAGCAGACCGCGCTCGACACGCTTGACGTTGTCACCGAGGCCACAAACCTGGGCAATGCTAGTGGCTTTCGAGCTCCAGGGCGAGATAGTACCAGGTCTCGGGGCAACGTAGAGCAAAGTGGTATTGGGATCATCCGAGCCGCTTCCATTCTTAATGGCTTTCACGCAAGTGGCGTATAGCTCGTCGGTAGTGTCAGGGTACGCACCGTACTCGAGCAATTGGTCGAGCACAGAGACCTGCTCAGCAGAGAGCTCCTGCTGGGAGGCAACATAATGCACCCAGATAGCCTGCAGCTTCTTGGCTCCGACGGCGGATGCAAGCCTGTTGAGACGAAAGTCGGAAAAGGCTGCGGAACCTGGGAAGGCCCGGTAGGCATCTTGTGACGAGGCCATGGTGGGTTGTGATCGTTTGGGGTATACCTACTCACGCCGGGGGAGGCGGCAATGAGCAAATTCGTATTATCCTACATAACTAGAGTCGCAGTCATTGCAAATTTCGAGCGTCAGATGTTTTTAGACTTCCTGCGAGGATGGACCCTTGCCGAGTTTCAACCGCTCTGGGGAATTCTGGAGGCTGATCCCTGCGCTGCGAAAGTCGTCATAGGTTTACGTACAACGCTTCGGTAGTTGTTAATTAGTGTGTAATATACTGACAGCCAATCTAGAAACGTTATGAAGCGATACATTGGAATGACTAGATAGCATATGTGCTGCCGTTACTTCAGATCTCGGCGAGTATCCTCACTTGAATGGCCAAGATCGTAGTAAAAAGTCGATCAGTGAAGCTGCATCCAAACTTCTACTCCGGGATATTTGCACGTGATCCGAGTTGTTGTCTCTCTTGAAGTACATATATATTTACAGACGTGCGAACAATGACATGACACCGAGTCAAAGATACATGTAGTCTGTGATCAGTTTTCCAACAGTAGAGAACGATGAGCACTCCTAGGGTCCAACAATACTCGGTGCATTTGTTCATCGCAATGTCAAATGGGGCAAGGAGGGTTAGTGCTTCCACCGGTCGACGACGATATCTCGACCAGTGTAAACAATTGAGACACCAGGCTCTTCTGATATCTCGGTATGAAGATGCATGTTGACGACAATCCAAAGTCAAGCCTAGCAAGCACATGGTACCGACTTTTTGCGAGATGATAGGTTCTCAATCAAAGTCCAGGTTCAGATCGATCACATTGACTGAGCGCTATTCTAGGAGAATACGACGTGGTACCAAGACCAGATCACAGATTCTCTCACCGCTATGAGCATAGTCGAGTGAAGATCGAGATTGCATATGAAAGCACCACAAATGAACGATGTGTCTCTGCGCTATGATGATCAAACATACACTTTTTGCCTGAGTTCTACTGTACGAAATCGGGTATCCTGAACGATAGAACGAGTGACAGTCTCTAGCACTACCACGACCAAATAGCCTTGATGTTTTCCCGAAGTAATAGCCGTCCAAGAAGATTCTGTTGTCCCGGCTTTGAAAGAAAAAGAAAGGAATAGAATACAAGAAAGGCAGACCATTGGGCCTACTGACGACGCCGCCCCAGCGCCTCAAAATCTATCAGAAAGAAAGTCGCTCGAGAAACGCTGCAAATTGTGAGGGCCGGCAAAGAAAAGAGGGAGGAGCAAGGGTCCCGAGCACTGCTACTCGTGCTTCGAGAAAGTCGGCCCAGCGCCCAAGCCACTAGCCACAAACCTGCCCAAGCTACGATTGCGCGTGTGCGTCCTGCGGTTCTCTTGCTGGAATCTCTCCATTTTGCTGACGGTGCTGAAACCGCTGCCGCGACGAGTCATCTTGCGGCCCACGCCGTCACTAGAATTGACGCGCATAGGGTCGTGACCGTGCATGGCAAGATGTTGCAGGGGCAGGCCGTTTTCGTCGAGCTCGCCGTCTTCCCACGTCTGTCTGCGGCGCATTTGTGGAGACTCGGCCCGGGAGGATCGGTCATCGTCCTCGCCGGTGCCGTCGGGGAACATGCTGTTGCGGCGCTGGTGGCGGCGAGTTGCGTCTTCGGCTTCCTTTTTGTGAAGGTTCTCGGATGGGAGGAGGATGGCGCGGTCGAGCGCGTACGGGAGACCACGGTGGCGGCCACGGAGCATCATGGCGACGATGACTAGTTTGCTGATGACTTTGAATTGGGCGGAGAGACTGGCGTTGGTGTTTGGGTATCCCAAGGACAGTCCGACGGTACCGTAAGCTGATACTATTTCGAATAGGACGCTGAACATGGTGAAAGCGTAGTCGTCGTTGTCGGACAGCTTTTTGCCCTCGACGATACATATGATGAACAATCCCAGGAAGAGATACCATAAATCGAAAGACAGTTGGCGACGTAGATGTTGTCCGACGTACGATTGGTCTTGCTCGTCAGCTTCTTCCCCGCCCCAGATGCCGAGGGACTTTTCTTCGTAGACGTTTGTTCTGCGGACGGAAATGGCGATGGGGAAAACGGAAATGTACATCATGACCATGTAGCTGACCTGGACCGCAGGGTGGAGATCTGCCAAATTGACAGAAGAAAAGCCTGCCGTTCTGGTGGAAGTAGCCTGAAACCAGCCGTTAAGAACACGATACGCTACGGGAATGCTAGTCACCGTAGTGTCGTTCAGATCGAGAATGATGAAGAAGATCAAGTCGACCGCGTTCAGCAAGACCAGGATCCAGAATAACCACCAGGTGGCCTTCGACGGGAACAGTAGCGTGAAGCAGCGACGGGGATGATCAAGCAGGAATCGAAGCTCTTCCCAGAGGGCGCTCTCCTTAGGAACGAGCAACGAGGTGAACCAGATGACAAAACGCAACATGCAAGGGAATCCAGTATTGCCGATGATGATGAGGAAAGAGCCAAATAGCAATGGCAGAGTGGCCAACTGGAAGCTGATCATGCTGTCCGGAGTGAGCGTGAAACCCAGATCTGTAAACATGGAAGCGGGAGTGAAGACACCCCACCAGCCTGGATCTATGCCATCTGCGATAACCTCAGAGCGCCAGGGCTCTGTGTACTTGATCCAGGGTAACAGGACACACATGCCTAGCACGTGGAAGCCGACGAAGTAACAGGACAGAATAACGAACAGAGTCTTCAGCGCACGATACTCAATGCCTCCAAGCTCTTCACGCTGTTCCTCAGTCAAATTGACGAAAGCGCTGTTGCGGCCAAGTGTCGGCTGCCAACTCAAATACGGCATGGGATCCTCGTTCTTCTCCCTGGTCGCCATAGTGGTCAAAGTGTTGAAGGTGCGAGCGAACGTGCTCTTCCTGTCGCCCATATTCACGCCGTGGGATCTTGTGCGACGATGCCTAAGCGGGCTCATGATTCTGTCCAGAACAAACCTGCCTCCTGAAACCTCAGCAGAATCATTTTCATTCAGCTGTGCAGCTTGCTCGCGCTCACGCTCACGATGGGCAGGGTGTTCGGGCACATTGATAGTGATACCCCGTCTGACCTCTGGGTGATCGTCACCGTTGAGCTTTTCCCTCTCGCCATATGGACCCTCATCTGAACGTGAGCTCGTCTTGCTCCGTAAAGTGTTCTTGGTGTGTTGTCGCTGAAGCTCATCACCATCGTCGTCGTCGAGTGCTTTGGGTATCTCACCACGATCAAAATCGCGAGGTCCTGGGATGCGGAGCGTGCCTCCGCCTTCTTTACGCTTCTTCTGTTGTTTCTGGACGAATGCAATGTGCTGCTTGACATCACGCAATTCTGGGACCATGTCTTCGTTTGTAGACTTTCGCCTTATAGCTTCGGGTTTGACCTCATCTGCAAAGACAATATCCCGGTTCATAAGTGCAGGACTCAAGCCAAGATGGTGCGGTGTGCTTTCAGCCTGGATAGTATCCTCGTCGTCATCTACGATCGCAAAGTCCCGTTCATTATGAACATTGTCAAGATCTCCAGGCGTTTCCGAGCTGCCCTTGTCACTGGCATTGCGAGGCGTAGGGGTTCCACTGCTGGAAGAGTTGATGTCCAGACCCAGCTTCTCTGCCGCAGCGATCTCTTGCTCTTTCATCATTGCACTAGCAGTCTTTGCGCTCATGCCATTGGGCTTGGTAGTTTCGTGCAGCACCTTGATAGTTCTCCCATTCACGCCAGTCTCCATCCTCCCTGGATTGTCGTCTTCAGCCATCATGCTCTTCGACCTGCTCTTTGTCCTCGTCCTTCTCGTGCTCCGCGCCTCCTTCACAATGTGCTTGAAGCGCTTTTCGAACCAGTAGAGGCGAATGACAACAACTGCGGTGTTGATGAAGATAGGATTGCAGACGCACGCAATCAATATGAATACCACTTGTTGGTAGGTGAACAATAGATTGACATCGATGGTGTTCAGTCCAGACTGTGTCGCGGATCCAGCAGCGAAGAATAGTGCGTCTGTGTATGACATGAGCCCGGCTGGGTAGAGCATAATCGAGCCTGCAATTATGAAGCCGATCATGTAGAGATAGTGGACCATGATGAAATTGAAATGAGGCACCCCCAGGCGAAAGGGGAATGGCAGACGGTCCTTCGCCCAGCGCCAGCCGATCATGGCCGGCTCGAGCATTGGCGCGAACGCCGCTGTGGTAGGCATATTTATGTTGATTTAGTCGATAGGTGTATCGGAGTGGTCGGGTGTCAAGCGAGAGGATTCATCCTGTAGACCTGTAGCTGTATGTTTTGGTTGGCGCAAGACAAAGCACGAGGTGAAAGTCGAGGGCCAGTGACGAAGTGGTAGCGGGACGCACGAGGCGCCGTCGCCGATCAGTAGTCGCGCGAGAGATAGCTGGTATGTGAAGAGGCAGAGTGACGAAGTCTGCTTTCTGATAATAAAGTTTGGCGAGCACTGCCTCGTTCTTGGAGATTCGAGCTACTGTGCCATGACCGCCACGCGCACTAGGATTCGCTGGCGCCGGGGATGCTTGCAGCTGGATTACCGGGGCTGCAACTGGGGGACTCGGCCAGTAGCAGAGATGAAACGAGTTGTTGGGTGACGAGCTGCTATTGTTGCAAAAAGGGGGTAACTATGTTTGTGCGTATGTGCATGTATGATAGACAAGACGGCAGTTGGACGAATGCATTGCTTTGCTTTGCTTTTCCCCCCGGCTTCCACGTGTGTTCGAGGCCCTTTCTTTATGACGGCTTTGCGCACGTGCTACGCCGGCTGGAGGCAGGCGCGACTTGGCGAGATCGCGCAGCGCAGGCGAGTGACGCAGCGGCGATCCCGCTGAAACAGCCTGCAGACCGCGTGCCACAGAGAGCTGCAGCGGTATTGCATGCCAAGGCCCCTATCACGCTTATTGATCCTCTCTGAAACAACCCGGCCTGGCCTTATCTCGACATGTGCCTGTCAGACAGCAGCTAAAGGATTTGCGGTGTGCCGCTGGCAGATTTACAATGTACAATGCACCTCGTTGAAAGAAGGCTCGAGCTAAATGCCTCACTTGGTTGCATACGATACTGCAATAGAATGTGAGGTAGATTGTTCGTGTCTGCAACCAAGACACGTGTTTCTGTAAGCACGACATCTGCCGCACTATCTGTATCACCGTACCCATGAAGGCTTGCTAAAGCTCTCCCACGCGCCAATACGCCGTCGCCATGCTTCGCAAACAACAAAGCCAGCTCTGTAACAAGTTCGAAGCAGTAAGGGCCCGCCTGTTCCGTTACTGGACATCCGGCAAGCGCACTGCAATGTCGCCACTTTGTGTGATGTATCGCACCCAGGGCAATGACGGGTATTGAAGCTAGATCGTTGTCAGTCTGATTCTCGTCAAAGTCACAATCATGCAAACTCACCTTTGGCTCAATGATCTTGAGGTACCTCACTTGGATGCCCGAAGTCGTGAAGTAAGGAATCTCGAACTTGACGCCAATCGGCCGCTTCGCTTTTCCGCCAGCACCAACGCCACCCATGCTTCCACCGAAGCCGCCCATCATTCCACCTCCCTTCTCGTCGTCACCTCTCACACTGGGCAGACCGAGCTCAGCGCGCATGAGGAATTCTTTGCCACCACCAAATTGCTTAATCTTCCAAACGATAGAGCTTGTTTCGGGTGCGTAGTGGACTGAGCCAATGTTGGTGCGGAATTTGGGCGTGTCGGCGTCTTCGGGTACTGGAATCGAGATCTGAACGTTGTTGGCTGTCGAGCGGCGTTTGAATTGTGCTTTTGCCTGGCTTGCTGTCAGTATTTCGAGCATCGAGTTTCCTTATCTTTACAACAGATGGCCTACCTTGAGCATGTACTCTATCCTGCTCCCCGAGTGCGACTCAACGATGCACTCCACCCAAATAAGTGGCTTGACTTGTGTGTTCAAACGGTATGACATAAGCTCAAACTCGCCATCAGGAGGAATGAAAGAGATGGTGCGATCGCTTTCGAATCGTGATAACCGCACGCACTGGTGGAATTTGACGTCCTCCATCTCGACCGCTTTACCGCGAGTGTTCCTTCCTGTGGCTTCAAACATGACTTTGTCGTTCAACCCTAGTCGCAATTCGGGCATACCAGACAGGTAGCACTTCATCTTGACAGCACCCAAGATCTCCGATCGAAGAACGTTGCCTGTCGAGCTGACCAGCAAATTGAGTGATTCAACCACGTCAAGGAAGACTTCGTTCTTCCTATACCTGATACCTTCCGATCTCCAAGAAACAGCATTGGTGACAGCAATCGGTGGTCGGGCCGGTGCCTGCAGCTGATGACTCTCCTGGGTAATGTACTCTTGCAAGATCTTGGTCTCCGTCGTCTGTGGGTGCCCAAAGTCCATAATCTCGTCTAGCAATTCGTAGATAACGACAAAGTTGTCCCTGATACTCTCCTCCTCAAGCTCTTTGAAGTACTCCGTGAAGACCTCGACAATCTTGTGCAGGAACAACAGAATCTCGGCGGCATTTGAGTTGCGCTTCGTCAGAGCCAGGAGGTAGAGGTTGTTGTGTCGGATGTACAGATAGTTGATTCCTTCGCTGGAGAAACAAGGAGGGACTGAAGAAGACTCGTCTTCGGCTTCTGAGAGCAATACAGGGAACTTCTCGACCGCTGACATGGGGATGTCACCACGGTAGTTGCGGGCGAGGAGGGTCTTGCCCTTGAGGTCGAGGAAGAAGAGGGCAGAAGCCATGTTGGATGCGATTCGGCCTTTTGGCCTCAGCTAAAGTGCTTGTGGTGTTGCCGTCGCAGGATGGAGGGGTTGTCGAAGTGGCTTTCCCAAGAGTCCGTCAATAGGGTTGTTTCGAGGTGTCGTTGAAGCAAGTTGTCGTCTGCCGGCGAAAGATGCTTATGAGTCGAGGTCGATGATTATGCAACTCTCTCACGTCCCAGTATCCGTTCAATAGTATGCAATAGTCGCCTTCGAGATTATGCGACAAGCTGGTAGCTCCTAGACAATACCGTCAACAGTTGTCCCGCATTGGGCGGAGGTGGACATGCTCCGTGCCAAGGCCTCCGCAAACCTTCCCTGAACTTCACATCGACCAAGCCGACGAGGCCGCATAGCAGCGAGAAAGACCAGCACTCACAGCCGCAATGGCATTCAACGCACGCTCAATGTTCGCCGCCGCCCCTCGCGCGCCTTCGATGGCCACTCTCGCCGTCCTGGAGTCTGCGCTTTCCGGTCTGCGCATCTCGACACCCGCCGCTGCTGGATCGCAAGTATGGAGGAGGCACGCTTCTCATCAGGCCCAAGGACGAGCAAACAAGGCCGCCGACGGTGCGGGAAAGAGATTGGGTGCGAAGAAGTCTGGTGGTGAATATGTGGTGCCAGGAAACATCCTCTTCAAGCAGAGAGGCACCCTTTGGTTCCCTGGCGACAACTGCAGCATGGTATGTCTATGATACCAGTACCTTTCAGCCTCGAACTCTTCTAACAACATCCTCCCAACAGGGCCGCGATCACACAATCCACGCCGCACAACCAGGCTACGTCCGCTACTACCGCGACCCAGCGCGCCACCCCAAGCGCAAGTACATCGGCATCGTCTTCGATAAGAACCAACAACTCCCAGCACCCGTAAACGGCGTCACCCGCCGCAAACTCGGCCGAATCGCCTACGAGATGCCCGAAACATACGTCGAGCAAGAGACCGGCGACCTCATCACTGGCCCCGAAACCGGCCTCCCTGGCAACGCAGAAATGGGCACAGCCAAGCCCTCCACAATCAGAGACGTACCAAATGGACAGAGAGGAGTTGCAACAATCAAGAAGACCGGTTCTGGAGCGGTGGTCGACTCGAAGCTCACGCTCAGGCCTGGATACCAATACCGCCAGGCCAACTGGGAGATTGGTCGCGCTGCTGAGTTGAGCAAGGCTGCACAGATGGTCAAGCCTTTCGTGCCTGGCGACCGTTTCGCCGCTTGGCGGAAGCGCAATGTGAGAGTGGCGAAGAATGCTGAGAGGAGAGCTATGGGTCGGGGTGGCAAGAAGGCTAGCAAGAAATAAGCTTGCCTGAAAGGCCAATGGACGAGAACGAAAGGGTTGGGATTGTAAGAAAAAGGACAAGATGTACAACAGTGTGTTCATTAGATTAGTCGAGAGTCTCAATCGGATTCTTGTATTAAAACAAGACTTTAACCCAGTGCAGGGCACATAACCCGTTGCGCCTGAATTCATGTCAATCAAGACCTGGTCATGCTTATGCTCGACAGAAAATCCATGAGTGCTTCTAGCCTCCGCCAAACAGAAACAACATCTTCAAAGCCAAAATCACGTCTTCAATCGCTCAAAACGAAAACATACGGTCCTCGCCTGCCTCACCACCATTTCTGAACAATTGCGCTCGAGACGCCACATCTCACTCCCTCGTTCCCAGAACACCGTCGCACACCATTTCTCCACTCCGCCTCCAGCTTCCAAGGAATTAATCCAGTACCGGCTTCACACTCATCATCGCCACCCTTCACCGACGCCAAGCTCCTTGAAAATAAAACCCCAACATGCTCGCGAACTCTGCCACCGCATCCACCTGGCGTCACCCTTCGCATCACCCTTCACTCTCCCGCTTCCCATCAATAGGCCGGGGGGCGTGTCATGATGTACCAGATGATCCACAGGCAGAATGGAAAGCCGACAGCGGCCAAGACGATCGCAACGATGGACTCCGTGCCCATCTTGTTCGCGTTGAGTCGAGTCGTAGGTTTTGAGTTGTGGTTTGATAAGTTGTTGGAGTGGGTGTTGGATGGATGGTTGTGTGCTGTGTTGAGTGTGATATGAAGTAGATCAAAAGCTTAGTCTTTGGGACGAACGAAGTATTGGAAGTACTGCCGAATGGTTGGGTTTGCTGTATGCTGTGTTCTGTTGTCTTTAATTGTATCGTGACAGAGTTAGCGTGATGACGGGATGGAGTCGCAGTTTTATGAACAGAGCCCGTTTGCTGCGGCTGCTGCGGCTACTGCAGCAATTGCTTTCATTGTGAGATCGCACGATGCAGTTCAAGCTTTCTTTGATACCTCCTGTCCTTCAAGTCCGGGTGGCTACAGAGTGCAGCAGATATGTATGTGCAAACGTAGGCGAGCAAACATATCTTGAACGGCCAGTCCAGACGGAGGGACCACGTGACAAGAATGGAAAATCGGGGTTCGATATCTGTGTTCCTGACCATTGTATGAGAACACGATGCGATCAACTTTGACGTATTTATTTGCATTGATCTAGAAAGATGGTGAATCCAAGCTGGTCCTTGTTACCGACGTAGCCTCTTGCGTAAAGAAACCCAGCAGACCATGCAGTTTCAAGTGGTACCGTCAGCTACCGGAATGTTTTCCACTGAGACAGGATCATGCTCCTCAATTTTGTAAAATAGCTACGATACTGGCGAGTACCATCAACCACAGAGATCGGTCGTGGAACGTACTGTACCAAGATACGATCATCGTCCTGAACTTGGCAAAGAGGCTATGATGCTGGTACTGTTACCCACAGAGATCACAGAAGGGATGTATGACTTAACGCCTCTTGAGCGCTCCATAGAAATTGTCATTGACCTTTGGTCTTCCCAGAAAACTCGGACAAGCTCATATCGAACAGATTGGCGATCTGTTCGATCTTATTGTCGTCGGAGCAAGCTGTCCGAGGAGTAAGCCATTCGTATGCAACGATTTCATCGTCACTAAAATTGTCGAGATGTTGCAGTTGTGGGTTCATGTGAATGACATCGTTCTCAGGGAAGAAGAAGCTGTGGATATCTCTGCCATGCTCAAGGCACCAAAGACAAAGACTGACAACAACGCGATTGGTGATCCACCCGCTCGACATTGCGCCCATTTTCACAGCGCGTTGTAGAAGCACAACGACAATGAGGAAGCCGTACTCGCTCAGGTTGAAATCAATTCCCTGGAAAGCTTTGTACTTCTCGGACCAGATAGAATCGCACTCCTCACATTAGCAGATTAGCTGAGATGCTGGTACTGTCATCCACAGAAATTGATAGCGGAACATATTCCATTGAGATAGGACGATCCTGCTCATCTTGCAAATTAGCTAGGAGACTGTTACAGTCATATACAGAGATAATCTGAGGAATCTATACCATTGAGATAGGACCCTCTTCTGTAATTTAGCAAAATTAGCTAGAAGGCTAGTGCCTTCGACTACAGGGATGATTGAAAGGATCCATGCTACTGAGATAAGATCTTCCTCATTCACTCGGTGAAGTGTTTATAATACCAGTATCTTTGACCACAGGGATCATTGAAGAGACCTATGCCAATGAGATAGAGGCATTCTCTTCAGTTCGGCACATTGGGTACGATACTAGTACCTTTGGTCCCGAGCATCATTAGAGGGACTTAAAACCACGGAGATGAAGAGATTCTCTTCGGGTAAGCTCACTAAATTAGAGACTGGTACTCTCGGCTACGGAATGTATTAGCAGCACACGTTCCACTGAGCTAAACCATTCTATCCAAGGGGAAACTGAGATGAACACCAGTACCATCAGGCATAGACATCGTCGAAGGAGTTCATGCCACAAAGGTACCGTGCTGCGTGTCAAGTTTGCCATGACAAGATTCTACACGCTGCATGTTCCAATCAATCACTCCTGAGACAGTGAGCTCTCTTCAGGGTCGACTATCGCGCAAGAGGGTCTATGGTTGTTGAGTGGAGTCTTGGAAGCATCACATCTACTGATCGCCAAACAGCTTCGTCGTCATTTCACCTTCCGTTTAGCTGCCTTTCCTGCGTGTAAAACAATCGTCAAAACGCTCATGTGCGAACCCAGATGCAACGGGTGCATTTCAGTCGGTCATTGATGTGAAATCAACTATCTACTATTAGCCACATGCACTCAGAACCAAACCAGAAAGACTCACTAGCACTTTTGACTTTTCTCAAGCCTAGCGAAAAGCGCTATACTTGGAAGAATCAATCTTGAACTTAGATAGCTCAGTGCGAGAAAGCTTAGAGTTGCGCTGTTCTTCAGCCTTCGCGTTGCGTTCTCGCTCAGCCCTGTGGTTCTGGAGAACTTCGCTCGGGACACAAGGGTCCGGCGATCGCGGAGCATCGAGGGCGGTAGGTGTGCGGTCGATCCTGGGCCTCTTCCTCGCTGGAGGCCTCATTTCGTCGTTGTAGTCTCCGCGGGACGATGAGGTTTGCCCTTGCATTGCTGCTGGTCTGTACGAATCCACTGCAGAGCGGCCCGGTTGATATGCTTGGGCGGGATCATCATCAACCGCAAGGTTTGTCGCAATTTCTCTCTCAGTCGTTGCCTGCGTGTAAGAAGCAGCGACAGCAGCGTTCAGCGTGGCTCGACTTTGGCGATCTTGCACTTTTCCCTTGATCTGGAAAGCTGTGCCGCTCAAGACGGGATATTGGACGTTAATGTCAGCGAAGCTGTCTTTTTTTGTGCCTAGGTCGAATCCTCTCTTGTCGACATAGCGGACACGGGCGTCTCCGTCCCAGCAACCTGGCCAATCTTCGCTTTCGCCTGGATGACTGGCAGATTCAAAATGTACGAAGCTTGCCAAGAAGGGTTCTTTCTTGCCCGTGACCGGGTTCCGTACTGTCTGCCGAAGCTTTGTTTCCTTCGATGTGTTGGAGAATGTGGTCAGGTTGCACACTAGGACGAGTTCGTTGCATTTGCGTACCACCACGGCCCTCCGATTCTTCAAGATCTCGAAGCCTCCAGGCACAATTCTGTAGTCGTACTTCCCGCTGGCGATCTCACGCAAGTCTTTGCAAAATTCTGCATGTCGATAGAAGATTATGTCGTTGACCTCGACATTTTCTGTGGTGTACTCCCAGGATGTTCCAGGTCGAGAGAGGCCAAATTGCTCCGTCTTGGCTTCGAAAGCGTCTTGTGTTTCCCTTGAAAATCCGGCTTCCTTCAGCTTTGGCATCATCCTCTTCAGAAACTCGGTAGTGTATCGGGGATTGTGAGAGGGACTTTCCACGAAGCGTCGATCACCTGTCATAAGACCATCGGCTTTGCTGTTGATGCCATCAATAGTTTCCGTACGTTCGTGGTTGTCATGGTCATTCAGATAGTTGGAACTGGCGAGATCGACGTCTTCGCGACTTCCTTGCTCGTCGAGAGCCGGGCGACTTTGCTGGCGGTCGCGCAAGTCATAAGGATTTTCTCTTTCACGGGTGGGAGGAGCTTGACCGATCGCCTTGCCAGTCATTTTATGGCTCCGTGGGAGTCTCTGAGTAGGGTCAGCTTTTGGTCATCTTATAGCCAAGAGTTTATGGGTTCAAAACATACACTTCCTCCTTTGGTCTTTGAATGCTTGGGTGTCTTCCTTGACCTTGTCATGGGGGGCGGGGG
>JACWFN010000058.1:0-175915 GCA_019775635.1 Cladosporium sp. VS III D KN 1
GTATTATATTATTTAGTAATAAAAGATAGAGCTATTTAAGAAATATATTATTATAAATACTATAAATACTAGTAATTATATCTTTATTTTTAAATATACTACTAAATTACTAGAATAAAGTCTTCTATATATTAATTTAATCTATTATAGAAAATTAAAAATAAAAATAGAAATATATAAGAAAAATAGAACTAATAGACTTTTAATATACTAATTTTACTATCTTAATAATAAAGTAATAAGAAATAAAAATACTATTATCATTTCTAGTAATATCTAAACTAGTAAATATATTTTTAATAAAGAGTAAAATACTAGAATTATATATAAACTACTAGAGACTAGTACTAAATATATCTTTATAAATAATAAGAATAGTAATAGTAACTACTTTTATTTTAGTATAGTAACTAATAATCTTATATCTAGTAATATTCTTAAAGTGTATATTATTATATATAATAATAGCTTTCTTATTATATATAAAGTAAAGGAAATTAGCTTAGTATATTTATAATACTTATTAGTAATTTAGAAAAGAGATTTATAAAAGAATAATTAAAAACTATATAAGATTAGTAAAGAATTCTATAATATTAAGCTATAAGTATAATATAAGTAGATAAAATTATATAAGAAATATATAAGAAGTATATATATATAAATATATACTTATAAGATTTTATAAAAGCTAATAAAAGCTAATAAAAGCTAATAAGTACTTATTTAATATAAAAGCTTATAAAAAGTAATAGAAAGTAATAAAAAGTAATAAAAAATAATAGAAAATAATAAAAAATTATAAAAGATTATAGAAGCTTATAGAATTTTATAAAAGCTCTTAAAACTTTATAAAAAAGAGAAAATAATATATTAATTATTAAAAGTTATATAAAATCTATATAGAAGCTATATAGAAATTAAATAAAATCTATATAGAAGCTAAATAGAAGCTAAATAAAAGCTATATAAAAGCTATATAGAAGCTTTTATATAAGAAATAAAGTAATATTATAATTAAGAGAGTTAATATATTTTAGCTTACTTAATAAATATATTTATTATATAATTATAAAAAGAATAGCTTTAATATATTCTAAAATTATATAGTATTTCTAATATATAATATTTAGTATTAGATTTATATAAATATAAGCTAAGTAAAGTAAGAAATATATTTAACTATTTATAGAAATATAAATAATATATAATAGTAGTAAATATAAAAACTTTCTTTAAAATAGTATTATTTTCTTAATAATTATTAGTAAAGTAACTTTCTTTATTAGATTTATTATTCTTAAATAGAATAAAGATGAAATAGTATTAAATTAGTACTACTAACTTTATTATTTTAGTTATAAATAAAATATTATAATTCTTAAAGAAAAATATTATATTAAATTTACTAAAATTTAGTTTTTTAATAAAATAATAAAGCTTAATCTAAATTATATTTATAATTAGTTATATAGAACTAATATTAAATAACTATTAAAACTATAGTACTTTAAGTACTAACTAGAATATTTTATAATAGTTAATTCTTATACTATAGACTCTATATCTAAATTTAGTATTACTAGTAACTTAGTATAATAGAAATTATTCTAGATTCTATTAATAATTCTACTATAAGACTTTAATAATATATTAGAGTTTCTAGTTTATAGATCTTTATTTCTAGTATAAATACTATATATTATTTAAAAGTATATTCTCTATATTATTAATATCTTAGTCTATTTAAGAAAAGTTTCTAATATATTATTTAGTATATTTATCTATACTACTACTATAGTTTATATTATTACTATTAGACTATCTTTATACTATTTTACTATCTCTTACTAATTATTTAGATTTATTTCTTTTATACTTTTATTAATTATTTCTATTCTATTTAAAGTTTAATTAATAAGAAGTATTTTAGTTATTAAAAATACTAAATAAGCTAAATAATATACTTAATAATAGACTTAATATATAAATTAAAAAAGAGTTATTTTTAGTTAGAGCTTCTAATCTTCTAATAGAGCTAAATATATTATTAGTAGAAAAATAAGTAATACTAATATTATACTATAATTTAATATAAGAATTAATTTTATAAATAGTAT
Organism: Cladosporium sp. VS III D KN 1; assembly: GCA_019775635.1. Lineage (NCBI taxonomy): Eukaryota > Fungi > Ascomycota > Dothideomycetes > Cladosporiales > Cladosporiaceae > Cladosporium > Cladosporium sp. VS III D KN 1. The sequence continues at coordinate 2,121 of JACWFN010000058.1, forward strand.
AAATAATATAAATATATAGAGCTATATAAAAAGTAAAGTATATTATTAAGTACTTTTAATAAATTATTAAAGCTAGCTAATTTATTTTTAGACTCTCTAAGAGATAGTAACTTTTAAGATTTATAATTAATATAGAAGGTTATAGAATCTTTTAAGAGCTACTAGGAGTATAGCGCCTTATAGAAGCAGGTCTGATTAGTAGAATCTATAAGGATCGCCTCTAGCTCTTGCGCGCTATGCCTTAAACAGAGAGTCTAAGCTTACTAAGATAACCTCTAACTCTATATACATATTCATAAAAGTAGACGAACGATTAATTGTAGGAACAGTATAGCTTAAAATGACCTTCTTTTAGATCTGATAGCTCTTCTTAATATAATATAAGCGAACAGTCACGCTACGATAAGCTGATCTATTTATAGCGAGGCAGAAATATGGGCTGCACAGAAAGTCGATACTTAGCTCCTCTTACGATGCGGCATTTTGTCTCTTAACAGCCGGACAAAGATCATAGTAACAGTAGGCTAGATACGCAGTTATCTACGAGCATTTAAAATACTAATACCAGCAGTGGCAAGTTCTTATTCCTAGAGGGCAAAGAGAGAGTTATCAAGAAAATGGGATAAACAAGAATAAGTACAAGAGGAAATTTTTTCTTTCCTCTAAAACTACATGTAATAAGGTAAGATAAGATAGATGTTAAATCATCCTCGACTTTATCCGACGTGGTTTTCTTCTCCACTACCGCACTTCTACACAAATACATTTATCTTACAATAGTTGGGGGAGATTTTAGTACAAAAAGCTTTTTGTTCCTTCGAATAAAACAGCGCGCCTCCGAGACGGCCATGACTCGCGGTATAGCGGTCAACTGGCAACGAAACTCCAGACGCCATATGATAATGCAGGAATGGTCGTAAGGCCTCAGATATGCGGAGATATGCGAGAGACGCGAGGAATGTCGCTATTGAAGCTTTCTTTCGCCTTTTGGTACATTTTTCTGGAGGGGGGCCGTCGTGCTGTGTTGTGTGGCGGATTGATGTTGCATCTATGCCATGAATGCCACCCAACGAGTCGATAACCCCTTGGTTAAAGAGCGTGCATTAAGCGTGGACGCTTACATGTAGTCTCTCGCGCTCTTCTGCAGCTCAATGAGCTTCCAGCCTCTGGTCTCGGGGTTGGAGACATCCTCGGGGATTCTGGTAACACCAATGGCGTAGGTGACTTGCTGCACCTTGTCCTCCATACCAGCAGCAAGGATACCGGTCTTCTTGTTCTTGTAGACGTGCACCTCCTGTGTCCTGCACATGAGAACGAAGACGGGAATGTCACCGGGCTCGAGCAGACGGGCGCTCAAGATGTCGACGTTGCGGATATCAAGGATGCGGCCGTCGGATTGCAAGCCAGCGGTGGTGTATTGGTGCATGAGGGCAGAGTAGACCTGGAATTGAGCAGCCGACAGCCAGGTCTTGAGTACTTCGACATCACCCTTGACGTAAGCCTCGAGGACTTCAGGCAGGATGTAGGTGCGCATCTCGTTGAGGAAGGGCTCAAGCTGGAAGTGAGGGTCCATCTCGCGGAACTTCTTGATGACCTGCGCGGTCTCGTTCTCGGCAAAGAAACCAGCCACACGGTCAGAGATGCTGCGTGCTGTGCTGATGAGAGGGTTCTCAGATTCGTTGTAGACGCTCTTCAGGCCAAAGACTCGCTGCATCATAGGCGACGAGTCGCGGAAGTTCTGCCATGACTGCTTCCACTGAGCATCCTTGTGGACTGTGACGTTGGTGCCGGCGTTGGGATCTTCTTCGTGAACTTCAGCTGCTTGGAATTCACCAGAAGCTTTGCGACGAGCGAGCTCTTCCTCGCGCTTCTTGTGACGCTCCTCGCGCTCCACCCAGCCACCGTAGCGCTGAGACGAACCATCATCGATAGTGTTCTTCACGCTCTTGTAAGCCTCCGTCTCACGCACAGGCCTAGTAGCCTTCTCGACACCAGAGCCAACGGCCTTTGCACCATAGCGAACACCCTTCATGACGCTTGTATCCCAAGTCCATGCGGCGCTCTTGCCAATGGCACCCGCAGTGCCCAAGAAAACCTTTCCAGTGGTCGAGGAAGCAGTCTCGGCAGCCTTCGCGTAAGCAGACTTCGCGCGCTGCACGTTCGGGTTCTGTTGGAAATCGTGAATGCTGCCAGAAAGCTCCTTGGTTCCCTCGTTCCACTCTTTGCTGGACTTGAACTCGGTGTTCAAAGTCTCAACGAAGACTTGCCAGGGAGTCTTCTCACCATGAGGCGGAGGTGCAGCTTCGTCCTTCTTCTTTTCCTTCTTCTCGCCATCCTTGCCTTCCTCACCCTCGGCATCCTCTTCTTCTTCAGCCTTCTTCCTCTGCTTCTCTTCGCGCGCCCAAGCTCTCTCGCTTTCAGCCTTGGCCTTAGCAAAGGCGGCCTCAGCAGCGTCTGATGCTGAGTCTGATGCCTTTGCCTTGGGCTCGGGTTCCGGCGCAGCCTTGGAAGTCTCAGGGGCGGCCTTGCCCTCGGCAGCAGCCTTCTCCTTTGCGCGCTGTTCCCGCATCTCCTTGAAGGACACATGTCTCACAGAGCTGGCAGACGCAGGCTGTATTGAGTGTGGGAGGAAATGTGAGCGCAGCGCAATTGCGGGGAGGTTCATCGCAGCGCCATTCTGCCGTTGTCGTACAGAAGCCTCGCTGTACTCGCGCAGACCCGATGCCGCCCGCCTGTATGCTGCTGTCCTGCCGTATGAGAGAGAGTGCTGTGAGGGCTGCAGGCTCCTGGGAGCGCCGCCTCCTACCCTCACGGAGAGGGAGCGGAGCTGGGTTGTGCTCATGCTCTTTGGCGATGTGATTCAGGGAGCCGACGACAGCGCAGCGCAGTAATGAAACACCGGCGAGGAAATGGAGCGAGTTGATTAACAGATGTAGCGGGTGTCGCCTCACAAGAATGGAGTGAAGCAAATGTTCTTGGGCGGCGATGGATGGCTGATGGAAGAAAGCTTGCCCGAATTCGGCCAGAAAGAAGACTCCCGAAGCCGAGCGAGCCCTCGATGCCTGCAAGACGAGCGCGCAACACCATCGCAAGTCGCATACCGCCCGTCGCCCTCGACACATTGCCCGCCATGGCCTCTCTTCTTACTCCTCGGACCTTCGCGTCGTCAGTGTGCCAATCATGCCGTCTCCGCCTCAAGCCCACAACCAGCAAGCGCCCCTTCAGCAGCACTCCTGCTAAGCCCATGGACAGCGCCCTTTTCGGCCTGCAGAACATCAGCGAGAACAATGCCCGTCGCCGGGGGCGCAGCATGCCTGGCCAAAAAGAGGAATCAATCTCAGACATGCTCTCAACGCCTAGCCGCATCTACAACGAGGCCGCGAGCGAGAACCTCGACGCCTTTGGCGAGCAAAAAGCGCACCGCCTGCACGTGCTAGCCACCAAACACAACACCCACCTGACCCTGGTCCAGCCTCCCAAGCCTGCGTCGCAAACCACATCTAGCGGCATCTCAGCCACAAATGCCAGCGCAGCAGACCAGAAGAAGATGGTCGATGTGCTGCTCTCCCTCTCTGCAGGAAACATTGGCTTCCGGAAGGCTGGCCGCAGCAGCTACGATGCCGCATACCAGCTCACAGCGTTCACATTGAAGACGATGCAAGAAAGGGGCATGATGCACGATATCAAGAAGCTGGAAATTGTCATGAGAGGTTTCGGCGCGGGCAGAGAGGCGTTTACCAAGGCTATCTTGGGTTCGGAAGGAAGGAATATCAGAGACAAGATCTCGGCGGTGCTGGACGCGACGAGACTGAAGATCGGTGGCACCAGGAGCCCCAAGCCCAGGAGATTGGGTTAGAGTGGTGTGGGAGGATGTTCAGGATCACAGCTCGGGATTTGCATTTTTGTTGGAATATCGTACGGATTACGATTGCAGCTTGACATCAATTGTCATGATCGGAGTGTAAGATTAAGAAGCTGGTGCAGTGGCGGTACGACCAGCGAGCATGGCACGGAAGGGCGAAGTCGGCATCATGCGTCGATGGCTCCTCACAGCTTTCGCTGTGAAAATACGCTCGCCGGCTCACATGTCCTCAGGACACCTCGATGCCGCTTGAAATGCATGTAAACATAAAAACCCAAATATTAGCAACCATCAAGCATAGACAAGATCGCATCACAGGCTGAGCATGGCTTCGGAAGTACGGTGGATCGTTTCGGGGAGTTCTGAAGATGAATCACAGTTCATACTCGAGAGCTTTTCGTAATAGAGCTTGTGGAGACCACACAACACAGTCCAGCCTCTTATGCTTTTTTACCAGAAGTACTACATGTATCTCGGACCCCGATCGAATTCGTGACAGACGCCAGACAGGACTGAACCCGTTCAACAACGGTGCCCGCCCAATCATCCCAATCCACGCCCGGCTGGCGTCATTCTTTTCGTTGCAATCCACATCGCTCATCGCAGAGACCGCATCTTATTTATGCAGATGAAGACTGGAGACAAGAACAACTACATGTGAATGTAGTTTATTGGGGATGGGAGGGTTAGTGGTTTCATGGTTAAATCAATTCCATGCATGTGTCGAGGTCTAAGCTAAAGGCAAGTACATGTACATTTAGCTATCGCGCTAGCAAAGACGTAGTTCTACGAGTCTGATTTACAATGGATAAACGTTGACTTGGAATATTCGTGAGGAGGAAGTTACATACACATTCAAGTGACGTGAACGTAAATCCAACGTCCCGCTGTCTTGACGAATTGAAGGCTCCAACGTCGTGCTTTTCAACACACTCCACGAGACACACACACACACGCCACGCATCGGATGCAATACTTGTAGTTGTATTTTTACAAGTGATCAACCATAGCTCTGTCTCTCTGACTCCCTGGACTTCACAGACAATTACCCCAGAAGGCGTCGTGGAGATATCATCAACTTGTCAACACAGCAACGAAAGCCCATGGCAGACGATTTTCGGCCTTTCGCTGTCTACAAGACGCAAGAGGTGAACCTAGATATTGAACACTTGATCAAAGACAATCTCGTGTGCGGTATGTTCAACTGGCCGAAAAAGCGATCATAATCCACAGACTCACGCGTTCAATCGACAGAAGACGTCGAGGCATCGACATGGAAAGCCATGTCCTACTCACCCGATCGACCAAGTCGAATCCTCGCCGCGCACAAGAATCTCGACGACGTGAACCAAGACTTCCTGCTCATCGCCGACCGCCAAGACGTGGCCAACGAGGGCTTGCTCTGCGTGAATCTCGACTTCAAAGGCGCTCCGGATGCCGTGCGAGAGAAAGCGCAGGAGCTTCGCTACGCTCTCCCGTCGCTAAGCATAGATAACACAGATTGGGTAGATGATATACTCACAAACGCTGAGCGGCCACTCTATCCTCGTGCAGCGTTCGCGATGCTCGTACACCCGAGCACTGTTGCGAGAAGAAACGCTGCAGATGTTGTCGATGTCGTTGATGGCGGCTTGGGAGGCAGGCGTAGAGGTACTGGCACCGTCTTGGCGGTATGTGAGGATGTTGATACGGATGATGTGAATGCTATGACATGGCATTTCTCGGATTCATGTGCGGATAAGGGGTGGCAGGGAGACTATTTCCTGTGCGTTGGAGGGGAGACTGTGCACTCGAGTAAGGTAGAGACAGTCAGCGCCAGGACGCAGAAGCGTCGTTCGTACACGTGGGAGATTGCGGGCGAGATTTTGGTCTGGTTGGCTGTTGGCTTGGTTCGTGAGGAAGACTGTGATGAGCCTGGTGATGTCGAGAGAGAACAACTGGCCGGGCTGTCGTACGACAGCTAGACAATGGTTATTTGAAAAATTATTGAAGGCTGCTCGATTTTAGTAGCACGCTCCGGAGCATCTAACAAGTAGCCTTGGAAGTAGGAAGGTAACATGTGCTTCACCTCTGCTTGTTCATGAGCGGAATCTTGTGCGTGTGTGCGTCGATGCTACATTGATTAGAAAACTTTTGAATGATGCGGTGAATTTCGCAGCATGTATAGAACATTAAATGTGCGTAAACGAAGCTTCTCGGCTGAGAAGATGTGTCTTGTGGAGCTCATCTTCGACGTTCGAGCCAGATCTCCGCAGTGAAGGAAGGAACGAGCGGGGTTGTGTTTGTACACTTCAGGCTATCTTGGATGATCTAGACCGTTCTTCATTATTGTGTACCTTCGAGTATCGAGACTTTCCGTGCACAGGCGTCGGTCATCATACTTACTCATTCCTGCCCTCGTAAAACACCAGCGTGTTGAGCAAAGCACAAAGCATCAATGGCTCCTCCACGACACAAGCGGACTCGCAGCAGTGCGTCTTCGCGCGGATCGGCGAACGTGCTGAAGACGGAGGTTACGATCAATGTTTACGACCTCTTGCCTGTAAGTTACATCATGTGAGGGAATCACGTCGCCAATGCCATAGTATTTGGCCAGCTGGCAAAGAGTAGGGATTCGATCTCGCAGCACGTCGCATTGACCAGACTTGCAATTGGACATCACATGTATCCTCAACGCGTTCAAAGCTGACCTTATCACCAGCCTTCGCCCCTATCTACAGTCCTATGGGCAATTGGGTCTTCTCTACATCACTCCGGGGTCGCCATCTCAAGTCCCAACAGAGACCCAATCGAATATGCATATGGCGGCCACCCGCATCCAAACAAAACAGGTGTCTACCACACGCCTCCTCTAGCAACTCCACCAGGAGCGTCATTCCGCTGCAGTATCTTGCACGGAATCTCGTTCCTACCGCCAGAAGAAATCGACGCCATTGTCCAGCGTACGGCGGCCAAGTTCATGGGACGCGACTACGATCTGCTGAGTAAGAATTGCAACCATTTCACGAGTGAACTTTGTCTGGAATTGACGGGACGGAGAGCGCCAGGTTGGCTGAACAGAGCTGCTGGGGTGGGTGTTAGGGTTCCTTGTGTTGTGCCTAAGGAGTGGGTTGGGGTTCCTGAGGCGGAGGATGAGGATCTTGTTGATGAAGATGAAGAGGGGAATGGGAATGAGAGGGAGGGAATGCTTGACGAGAGTCGGCGGCGTGACCGGCAGGATGTGAGAGCGTGATGATGAGAATGTTGTGCAGTGGCATGAGGGATTTTGATGTTAGCGACGGCGTTTCGGTGTTGGCTATTCTTTGGCCATGAACAGTGAAGACGATTGTACTTGGGTATCTTATGTATGACAAAATCGTGCTGTCTTCCGACCACCACAATGTTCCTAGCTCATAAGTCTCCGCACACCTTCATAGCGTGTTATGCTAGTATCAGCAGATATGGGTTCAAATTTGGAAAGGTATCTCGTCAAGATGAGGTAGGACACTTCGAAAATGCTTGAGTGCTAGTGTAGATCTACCTTTAGCGCTCGTCTGCTTCGGAGGATAGTTGCCACTGTGAAATGCTGTGCGCAGACTTTTGAATACTGACTGTAGGCTCTGACAGCAGCTGCACGTGATCTGACAACTTTCCCAAAGGTCGCCTGATGCTATTTCTATCTGCAGCGAGCCGTGTTACAAAGTCATATGTTGAACCAGTTGATTTGAAGCTTTAGCGCCACCTACGATAATTACAGGACGCCTGCTCCGCCAAGGCAAAGCGCGCGTCTCAGAGAGGCAGTGCATCGTGTGCTCAGGGTACGTATGCGTCTGATCGACGCCGGAAGGAAGCGAGCGTTGTGGATGTGCCACAGCGAAACGCCATCATTCGGCATGCGAACGAGCCGAGAAACATTATTGAAGCTAGCGGTGCAAGCTGTACAGACAAACTTGATATGATGGCGAAAGGTATGGACAATTACCCACATAACATTCGCCCATCGAGGGCCAAGGCCCACACAGCCTCCATCTTCCCCAGCGAGCAGGGCCCACGTCATGCCCATCTTAAACTTTGTTCGAGGCCAAACGCAACGGCCATCAAGGAGGCTGCATGCAGCGCCGAGGAGCCTGACATCTCGATGCCTCCTAGCTTTCGTTTTTCTCGCTGGCATCTTGTAAGATAATTCACACCTCATCACACTGCCTTCACTTTCCATCCGCTGCTTGTCCGCCACTGTAACCTGGGGAGACGGAAACGCATTCCAACGCCCAGCGGCTTCCACACTCTGCCCTACTTGTCTCGCTGCGGCGAGAGCCACGCGTTTCGCTGCCCGCGCACCCGCGCTCGCAGCTCAAATAACTTAATAATCGTAGCATCGTGGCGCAAAGGGACGTCGCAAGATATAATCCCCTAGACTACTTTGAAGGAGAGTTGCGCCAGGTGTCGACAAGATGGCGATGCCTAAGATCTCCAAGCGGCTCGTTGCTGCCTATGTGCTCGACTGGGTGGTCATGATGTGAGTGCCGTCATTGCGCTGCTTGTCTCTCATCAGTATTCGCTGACATGCGTACAGAATCATCGCTGGCATTGGCGCCGGCATCAACTATGTTGAACCCTTCAAGCGACCCTTTTCTCTGATGGATCTGAGCATCTCGTACCCCGTGGTCGAAGAGCAAATCTCCATCGGCTTGCTAGCTGTAATTGCCCTGGTCATTCCTGCAGTCATCATCTTTCTCATCGTGGCAGCTCTTGTACCAGGTCCTCGCACTACACGCGATCTCTCGCGTAAGACCATGATTACCCGCAAGCTCTGGGAATGGGAGAAAGGCTGGGCCGGTCTCGCTCTTGCCCTAGTTGTATCGTTCTTCATCACTCAAGGCATGAAGAACCTCTTCGGTAAACCACGACCTAGCTGCATTGCTCGTTGCCAGCCGGATCTGGACAACTTCCAGAACTACGTTGTAGGTGGTTACGGCCAGAATCTCGATCCTCGATGGACGCTTGTCTCTGCCGACATCTGCAAGAACCCGGATGCGCATCTCGTAAATGATGCTTTCAAGTCATTCCCCAGCGGTCACGCCTCGTTCTCCTGGGCGGGTCTTCTCTACCTCTTCTTCTTCGTTTGCTCCAAGTTCGCCATCCAGATTCCCTATCTGCCGACGCAATCACCCACGCAAGACCACGGAGCCGATCGCCATAGCATGGCACAAGAGCTGCTGCCTCTGCACCACAACGGCGAGCCCATGCACACCCCAGGTATCAAACAACGGGACTCCGACGTCACTGCCGCCGGTGGTGCATCTCGCCCTGTTCCACCTCGCAACCAGGCCGCTTCGCCACCGAACCATCTCATCGTCATCGCCTTCATCCCAGTTGCAGCTGCAGTCTACATCTGTTCAACCAGATTCGTTGAATTTTACCACTTTGGCTTCGATCTAATTTCTGGATCTCTCATCGGCATCGGCTCCGCGTGGTTCGCTTTCAGATGGTACCACCTACCCATTGGCAAAGGCTCAGGCTGGGCATGGGGACCTCGCAGCAAAGACAGGGCGTTCGGTATCGGTGTCGGTATTGGCAACTACGCCGATGCAGAGGGCTGGAGCTCCGGTCACAACAGCGCTGCGCGGCAGCAACGAGTCAACGGAGCTTACCACGCCAATGGAGCTGATACAGTGCGCGGCAACGAAAGCTTCCAGAGCTATCGCGGGAATGAGAGCGGGCCTGCGTACGGCGAGGAGAGGGTCTGACCAAAGATTTGGCTGTCAAAATATATTACCTTTTGTTTTTGTTTGTTTCAGGTTCTGCTTCTCAAAATTGTTTCTAGAACGCGGCGCCGGTTGCCACTTTGGCATGTTCGAACCTTGTATACAATTACGACCAATATCCTAATGATAGATTTTAGTGAGTTCTCGAGAGTGTTTCGTCCGTCACCTGCGCAAAATACCTCAGCTCAAACGCGTGAGCTACAGTCTTGTGGCAATAGCGTCTGAGATTGAGACAGAAAGCAATTTGTGGTTGGCATGATCGTCTTTTGGCATTCAGCAACTGCTGACCACGCGCTGCAACAGACACGAATAGCCGCCATACCCCTGTCCAAGCCCAGCGCAAGACCCGTTCATGCGAGCTCCTGCCACAAGCCAGCCTCCCGACCCTTTCCCACGAAACAATCGCATCTACAACCGACTATTGCACCCAACTCCCTACTCGCACTCCCGCGGCTATACAAAGCGGCGATAGCTCTAGAGATCGGGCTATTTAGTATTGGGATGATGCTAAGGATATGGACACTTGCCTACGCTCACTATGCCTCTACTGTCAGGCACGTCCTAATAATTTCTATGTCGCCCAAGGAGAGGCTATGCGCAGTCTTAGTGATGAGACTGCACGTTCGAGGAACCCACCGCCTTCGTTCGGATGTTGAGAAACCACGCCCGCCCTAACCCAGTATGGCGCCACTGTCCGCCCGCCCATATTGATGCAATCCTTCCAGGATTTGCCGCTTAGCCTCAAACAAGAACGTCGCAGTAGGGCCGGCAGGGCCGAAGATCCAGACCTAAGTCACTCTAAAACATCTGCCGTTCCTGTTCCTTAGCCGGATTTGTCAATCCTTTCGTGTGTCGAATGCCCTCACGAGGGCTTCGAATGGCTTCGCTTGCATGCGTGCGGCGTTTGATGAGATGGTGGATTGATTGCGCCTTCGTATAGAGATGTTCGCCGTCGCTGTCGCCGTGAAAGGCCGCGGTATATGCTATGTAGGGCTTCTATCGCGGTTCTTTTGAGGGCTGGACAGAGTTGCGCTCCGATTACTTCTACGTATGTTTGTCTGAGTGTTGTTGGTTCTTTGCACACGCTCCGCCATGGGCATCTCTGGAGAGGCTGTTATGGTGATTCTTCTCTTTTCTCCTGGCCATTGATCGAAGTCGCTGACATAGCGCAGGCCGTAGAGTGGATCTTGTTCACTCTCGCATACACGCTGGTTGCTTTGCGGATTGGCGTGAGAGTGGCTCGCCAGCAGCAGAAACATGTCATCGTCTCTGACGTCTTTCTGATTGTTTCTGCGCTTGTATGTTTGGGACTCATTATCTGTGAGTTAGCATGCGACTCTGCGATTGATTCCTTGCTAAGTCATGTACAGGTGACACTCTGACATACACTCTCGGTGCAATGAAGCCGGAGACGGCGAAGGCGGATGTGATCACGGCAGATGCTGTGGCGAAACAAGTTGCTTTGAACAAGGTTGGTCAATACCTTATGGTTCGATGTATTGAATGGCACTGACTTGCCCGTTGTTGCTAGATCTCGTTCGCGTCAGTACAGATTGTTGCCCGTTTCTCACTCAGCGTGGCCGTCATCCTAACCCTCGTAGGTCGAACTACTTCTACGACACAGGGATGTACTTCCCCAAAGCGACTATCCTTGCTCTATACTTCGAACTATTCCCCTCAACTATGCCTAAGCTGCGGCTGATGCTGTATATTGTGACCGCCTTCACAGCGGCATCCGGACTCACGACCTGCATGTTGGACACTTTCTTCTGCCGCAACGTGCCAGACAATTGGTCAATAGAAGAAGGCGCCTGTTCAACATTCAACTCGCTCTTGGTCTTGCAGATTGATTGGGCAATGAACTTCTCTTCGGATCTCTTCAGTACGTTGGGGGAGCAAAGCTCTTGGAACAACTCGCCAGCTAACATGCGCCTAGTCTTCGCCCTCCCATTCCCTTTGCTTCGAGTACTCACACTTCGACGCGGCCAACTCTACGGTCTCATCGTAACCTTCGCGCTCGGCCTTTTGACCATCGCCGTCAACCTGGCTCGCTTCGTCACAATCCAACGAGGGACGGACTGGAACGGAGTCTACGTCTGGTCCATGGCAGAAATGAGCGTCGCCATCATTGTCGTCTCCCTGCCGGCATTAAAGTACCTCCTCAAGTTTTGGAGAAGGTCCTTCGACTCGCGCTCTGGGTCTGGGCCGGGCAGCTACTACAATAACGGTTATATGGAGCACAGCAGCAGCCGTCGACACAACCAGATTTCTTGCTCGCTCGCTGATGAGACGGGTAGTGATGTCGAGCTCAATCGCGTGGTGCGGGAGAACATCATCGTCAAGACGAAGGAGGTCAGCGTCGACTCACGACCCGCAGGGCTTGATGGGTTTAGATTCACGGCAGAGAATTGGGACAAGGACACTCGGTTATCATGAGTGGTGGCTTTCTGCGGGCTTCGAACGTTTCAGCATCTGTACTCAAAGGCACAAAATGCCTCTGTCATCCTGTGGTTTCAAGTCCAACCACGGATCTCTTCAAACTCGTACTGCGCGCTCATGACTACCAAGATCGCGTCGCGAACGCCTTGTCGCATTTATCCGCCGTCGAATGTGGATGGCTCCGTGCCAGATGACTTCTCAACGCTCTGTCATGCCAAGCGGTAGCTTGATCAGATCCGTCCAGCTGTCTGCACATGCCTCGGCCATTAATCAACAAGAAGACCATCATCCGTCAGAGTCGCAGATTGGCATTATTATTAGTGCAGCGCGGAGGATGTGAGGGAGAAGACTCAGACAGACAATCGAACCAACCAATCGAAATCTCTCTCACCCATGCTCGAATCCCAGCACGGAACAACTTAGCCTGCACCCCTGCACCGTAACAACATCCATGCGCTGTTCGAATTAGCCTACACGTAAAAATTCGTTCCATAGGCGGACGTCGCCTGGGCAGAAGAAACATGTGCAGGCGAGGCAAGCTTCGAAACTGGACCTGCTTCGCCGCACACAAGCCTTGACCACCGCGCCCGGCTAGCAACCTAATCCCCAACATCGTGGTAACGCCATATCGGCAGGCAATGCCATATTAAATGTGGATCCTCGCCAGGGTCTAAATCAATATCGATGCCGAGCTGGACGTCTTACGCGCTTCGGGAGAGATACGCTGTTTGGCCAGGCAGGCTCTACTTCTCTCGATCCTCTCGCGCTCCGATGTCCACACGCGGGAACCTTGGAACACTTGAGCCGTGAAGACGAGAAACCCTGTCTCAGATCGTGGATGCTGAAGATACGACCTGGGGCTAGAGTTCTCCATGATCCCGGCTCTCATAGGGCTTCTGTATGGTCGGACTGACGGGTCGCTCCCCCGAAGCGTTTGGCCTCATTCCCAAGGTGAGTCTAGTGAGCTTTGTGCAGAAACGTCTCGTGGCCGTCGACGGCGGGCCTTGCTGCGTAGGAGGATGCGCCAATTGCATGCAATGTGCTTATTAGCTCGTTCAAGATCTGGTGGTGGGACGAATACGATCCTTCGCTGCTTCGGTAGCACAACACACTGACACGAGTCAGCTCATGGGGCACAGCTTGACTTCGCTAAACAACCGGTAGACGGTCGAGAGGCTTCGGTAGGATGCGTCGTCAATCTGAACCTGCATGCCACCGAAGCCATGCGAAGCCACAGAGGAGCTTTATGTAGCGCCCACGCACGCCTCGAAAGAGGAATGCAAGCTTGTGCTCCCTTCGTTCTTCCTTTGACCATCTATCGTAGTATCACCGTTTAGCAGCGTGTTTCAAGATGGTGCATTTCATCGATGGCAAAGATTGCATGGTCAGTATTTCACATTTACGCTCCTCGGTCGTTACTCACAATCGTACTGCAGATCTCGGAATGGATCCTTCTCATCGCAGCTTACGCCTTTGTCGGCCTACGTCTGTACACACGCCTCATCGTGCAACGTGAGAAGCTTCGTGTGTCCGAATGGATACTCATTGTCGCTGCTATCGATGCGCTTGGCCTCATCATCTGCGAGTACGGCCTTCCCGATACCGTCATGTCACAAACAAAGAACTGACACCATTCCTAGTACTGTCACCTACAAGCTCAATGTGATGGATGACTGGGCACCCTCCGTGGCCCTCTCGAAAGTCAGCTTCGCCTCCAACTACTTTTACGACGTTGGCATGGGTTTCCCCAAGATCTCTATGCTGGCCTTCTACTGGGGAATCTTCCCTGCCAACCGGCCAACTCTTCGTAAAGCAGTATACGCTGTCACCGCTTACGTTTGCACGGCGTACGTGATCGTTCTGTGGATGGACACTTTTTACTGCGGCGTTCCGGTGTCGGTACAGTGGTCTCAGGAGGAAGGCGCCTGCAGCGTCTTCTACGCTCCTATCCCGTTCTACTTCAACTTCGCTATGAACTTGTCGTCTTACGTCTTTGGTAAGCAATGCTGCATTCATATTTCAGGAAACTTGCTAACAGATATCAACGCAGTCTACGCCCTCCCCCTCTTCCTCCTACCCGGCATGAAGAAAGAGCACAAAGCCGCCATCTTCTTCACGTTCTCGCTCGGTATCATCCCGGCCTTGACCTGCATGATCCGCTTCATCGTTCTCAACACCGACGAGACGCAGCCGAATCTTGTTTGTAAGTCACACAACCACCACAAAAACCTCTGATAAATACTGATCGCTTCTCATAGATATCTTGAGCATGGTAGAAATGACTACTGCCGTCGCAGCTGTCTCAGTCCCTGGCCTGAAGCCTTTGCTGGATCGACGGGATGGTAGTCGTCGCAATGCGGCGTTGGAAGACGAGATGAAAGCGTAGAGTTGGGTTGTGTGGGTTGGCTCTCCATCATGAAGAGCTGGACAATTAGCTGAAGTACTGGGCCATTTTGTATGAGAGTACCTCAATTTTGCTCGGCCCATCTCTGGCTTCCAACTCAATGTTGAGTGCGATTCGCAACAACACAATGTACAGGCTCTGCCATCGCTGCGTGAGAGGTTTGTCGTCCTAAACGCGGCCGATATTCTTCTAATCTATTGTTTCTACGAGCGCCACGCCGAAATACCGTTCTCCTATGACCTAGTCTCTTATGCTATGCCATGCCATGTCCACCCACCAAACCGAACAGCAGAGACTCTGTCATCGATTTCTCACCAAGCCTCTCAAACCAACGCATCCACAATCCTAATACTAACCACCTTTCCCTTAGCATCCCACCTCTCCAGCGTGACACTGCTCATATCCTTCACAATCCAATCCGCGCCCGCCTCCCTCAGCTGCTGAACACTATGCGAAGTCGCCAGCGCCACAACGCGATACCCCGCCGCCTTACCCGACCTCACACCCGCCGGAGCATCCTCCAGCACCAGCAAACCCTCAGGCTTCGCCTCCTCCAGACCCAACCGCGCGGCTCCAAGGCGATAGCAGGCCGGGTCAGGTTTGCCGTTCGCCACTTCCTCGGCCGTCACCATGAAGCGAGGGTGTGCGAGTTTCATCACGTCGAGCCAGCCAGTTACCAGTGGGCGCGTGCCGGATGTTACGATTGCCCAGGGTGCGCCGGCGGTTTCGAGGCTGGCGAGAAGGGAGCGCGAGCCGGGGACTTCGGTGGCGTCGGAGCTGTGCTTGATGGGGACTTGGCCTTCTGCGGCGCAGACGTCTGGAGAACGCGATGTTAGCAACGCTGGAGGCTTGCTTCTCGCGGAAGGTGAGATCGGAAGGGCTCATACATTCCCAGTTTGCGCGTTCAGGACACAGGATCTTGAGGACGTCGATGCTGCGGCGGCCGTGGGAGGTTTGCAAGATGACTGTGCGAGGATGTTCTGTTAGCTACATTTCTTTGTCCATGGCGCAGATAGATTGAACAGAGGCGAGACACACCATCACCATCGACACCGATTTCTTTCCCGGTCTCTTGCCAGTACTTCACGATTGCGGGTGTGGAGTCGATGATGGTGCCGTCCATGTCGAACAGCAGAGCAGAGAAATCGACGACCTCCGCTGGCGCCGAGAAGTTGTTATCCTCGTGGTGAGGCATGGTGGATGTGATATGTTATGTTTTACTAGGAGACGTTTTGTAATGGTTTATGATGATTCCTGAGCGATTGGTCGGATGATGAAATCAATCCGGTGTATTGTTCCTCAGGCAGGTAGTGGTGGAATCGCTCTTCGACTCGCTGGTGAGAGACAATTCAATCCCGGGAGTCAGTTACTTTCCTTCTTATTTTTTGGAGGTGGTATAAACAGACACGGCCAAGCCCTACATGATGGTGACTGTGAGGTAAGCCTTGCGTTGTCGGCGTTAAGCTACCCTATCCGGTCAGTCCGCTGTCGGAGTGCCTGACGGATCTGGAAATGGCGCCTAGCAAGTTACAAAGTCAACGAATGGAATGTTTCTGATGTCTTGTACATTGGTCTATGTTGGCCCCTCAAGCTATCTACAGAGCGATTCTCGAAGTTGGCACCACTGCATACACAAAGAAATCAACCACCTCACTTCTTCGCCAACAAATAATCACTCTCCACCAACGTCTTGAGCACGCCGTAAACACCACTTAGCGGCCAGGTACTCCACACCATACCCTTAGCCCATTCTCCCCATCCCTGCTGTCTCTCCAACACGCTCAAGTCAATGTTCACCTTCTCGTACACAGTCGGTAAATACGTGGCATGGTACTTCTCGCGAACTGCTTCGTACCACTTGCGGTCGTAGACGTCCCAGAACTCATCCTGCGTGTAGTAGCCCTGCGCGTACAGCCACTTGATCCCGCCCAACGAGCGGACTTTGTGTTCGAGTTCGCGGTTTACGCGAACGAAGTCTGCGTAGTTGGTTGGACCGGGACCCCAGACTCCGATGTTGACGAATGACGGAGGATCTTTGGAGTCGGTCGTTTCGCCTGAGATGAGGCGAGGACGCATGGCGACTTCTTGGCCTCGCTTGAGCGGACAGAGCCAGAGCGGATAGAAACCAAAGCGCTCATGACAGAATTGGATGAATGGCTCTACACCGTCATTGGGTAGAAGCAAGTCCTGCACGATGTACTTGCTGGCGTGACCTGATGCGTGGAGGGCGTGGTACATGACGCGCGTGTGCATGAAGTAGTCTAGAGCCCAGCGGGTGATGCGGTTGAAGGGTGTGAGGAAGTACTGGTAAGCGTATTTGCCCGTCCAGAATGCGCCACGATCGTAGCGGAAGAGGTAGTCGCGTGTCGGGGTGAGGAAAGTCACAGGGTCGAGGGATGACTTGGTGCTGCGATCAACGTGGATGTAGAACCACGGGTCTACAGCGCGAGAAAAGGGTTGTAGAGGTGTTTGAGGGGTTGGCGGAGAAGAGGTGAGGCGACCTGTGATGATGACGGATCGTGTGCGCGAGAAGGTTATGCCGTCGATGTAGTCGTTTGTGTTATCTTTCGTGGCGGCAGCCATGGTGTTTGTAGCTTCTTCGATGGTAGCAGTAGGGTGATAGGTCATTTCGACGTAAGGTTGAGAATCAATAAGTGAGATCTCGAGTAGAGTGGTAACACCCAAAGTGCCCATCGTACCAGCAGCAGCATGGAACAAGTCAGAGTACTCGGTCCTCGATGCCTTTACTACTTCACCATTGGCCTGGACGATCTCGATCCAGTTTACGGTGCTGTCGAAGAAGCCGTACTTGAATCCAGAGCTCTCGCCTGCGGTACCCGCAAAGCCGCCACCGGCAGTGATGCCTGGGAATTCCATCACTACGGGCGGGAGTAGACCATGAGGCATGACGGCATCCACGAGCTGGTCCATGGGGACATTGGGTTCGACCAGACATGTCTTTGCCTGCTTGTCGACTTTGAGGACGTGGTTGAGTTTACTTGTGTCGACCATGCGGGTCTGGTCGACCTTGTACTGTCTGGTGGAGTTGGTGGAGCCATGGTATAGACGGAAGGGTGTCTTGGTATCGTAGAACGATCGAACCCGCTGGGAAATGGCAGAGACAGCTGCCTGATGTTCCTCCATTTTGACGGTAGATGGTTGCGATCGAGAGTGTACTCGGATGGAGGCGGGAAGATGAGGCAAGCAAGACGTTTAGCTAAGCCCAAGTGCTCGGGGCTCTCCGGCTGCAAGTGAATGGCAAAGAATCATCGAGACGGCAACAAGCTACGAGTGAGGCATGACAGCATGTGAGATTGAAACACTCCATCCTGGCATTGTATTCCATGAAGTGAACGATCAATAGTACTGGACGTAACAGTGCTGCAGCACCTAAATGTGCGTACGGACGAGCCGAGGCCAGACGTGGCGGCAAGCTGGAGAGAGCTCGAGTGCAGCCATGTCATCGCTCAGCCAAACTTCCAGCGCCGCCATCACACCACTGCCACCTTGATCACCACCTCTCCTCCTCACCACATCACCCTCCTCCTCCGCCATGCCTCCCGTAAACCTCGTCGCCATCTCGCCCTCGATGGCATCCCTCGCATCTCGTCCAGCCCTTTCCCGCCGCTCCATCGCCGCCCTCCAGAACTCCCGGTACGCTGTCCTTCAGCAGCAACAACGCACCTCTTTCAGCTCCCTCCCCAGCAATGGACAGCAGAATGGCGGCATGGGCGACAGCATCTTCCGCTCCTCCTCCACCGTCGGCGGACCTCCCAGCACCTACTTTCAGCGCTCAAGCCTGCCGGCCAACACCATCGTCAAATTCGTCCCACAGCAGACCGCATGGATCGTCGAGCGCATGGGTCGCTTCAACCGCGTCCTCGAACCTGGTCTCGCTATCTTGATGCCCGTCATCGACCGCATTGCCTACGTCAAATCGCTGAAAGAGAACGCCATGGAGATCCCATCGCAGAGCGCCATCACCGCAGACAACGTGACACTCGAGCTGGACGGTGTGCTGTACACTCGCGTCTTCGACCCGTTCAAGGCCTCCTACGGCGTTGAAGACGCCGACTACGCCATCTCCCAGCTCGCGCAAACCACTATGCGCTCCGAAATCGGCCAGCTGACTCTGGACCACGTGCTCAAGGAGCGCGCCGCTCTCAACACAAACATCACACAAGCGATCAACGAAGCCGCCGCAGACTGGGGTGTGCGCTGCCTGCGATACGAGATTCGCGACATTCACGCTCCCGCGCCCGTGGTCGAGGCAATGCACCGCCAAGTGACCGCAGAGCGCAGCAAGCGTGCTGAGATTCTCGAATCCGAGGGTCAGCGTCAAAGTGCGATCAACATCGCCGAAGGTCGCAAGCAGAGCGTCATCCTTGCTTCTGAGGCGCTCAAGTCCGAGCAGATCAACACAGCAACTGGTGAGGCCGAGGCGATCACACTCAAAGCTACCGCCACAGCGCGCGGTATCGATGCTGTCGCTGCATCAATCGAGAAGGGCGGCGAGAACGCACAGGGCGCTCTGGGTCTGCGTGTGGCAGAGCAATACGTCGAGGCCTTCGGCAAGCTGGCCAAGGAGGGCACTTCCGTCGTGGTGCCCGGCAACGTCGGCGACATGGGCCAGATGATTGCCACCGCGATGGGTGTTTTCAAGACAGTGTCACAAAACCAGGGCAAGACCGTGGCAGGAAACTTGGTGACAGGTGGAAAGGAAGAGAGCTCCGAGTCGAGCAGCGAAAGCGGCGAGAACAAGAACGAAGTGGTCAAGAGCGTGCTCGAGAGCTTCGAGAAGACACAGCAGAAGCACTGAAGTGACCGAAAAAATTGTATGAATACTGGAAAGGACGAAAGACCGAAATCAAGCACGCGACGCAAGGTGTGGTATTCTGCTGGTCGGGAATCTACGACTTGATCTGTATCATCGTAATTGGCTCTGTGCTGTGCGCGTGTCTGGCAAACCGTGCTGGGCTTTCAACGAAGCCATCAAAAAAGTACTGCTTTTGGGCCATGTTTGAAGTGCGGTCCTGTCAAAACTCGGAATGAGCAAGATGTGAATTTTTATCACCCGGTCGAGGCTAGGAAGAGACAAATGGCGATTCGTCACTATACGAAGGGAAAAGCTCTCCTCGAAGGCATGGCATACCAAGGGGAAAGAGCGGTAAGAATTAGGTTGCTGGGGAGGAACTCGACGACTCTAAGCTCATCATTTGAGGCATTCTCGCATGTATCACATTATTTATCATATCACCATATCCACTTTGTTCAAGAAGACAATACCCTTCCTTGGTCCAGCTGTGCTATCTTCCCCAGCCTGTTCTCGTTCGCGCCTCCGAATGATTGAAGTGAAACCATACTCTTGCCGCCGTTCTCACTCCCGATCCGGACAATGGGCTCGATGACACTAGCATAGCAAACAAGTCAAGGCATAGAATGAGCAACATGTGAGAAGCATATATCAAGCGCAACTCCAACGTCAATTTTTCGTCTCATTCGTGAAACAAGCTACTACTAATCTCTATAAAAAGAAAACAGGCAAAGTCGAGCCTAATGACGGCTCCACGAGATTCGGTGTCTTTCGTGTGGAATGACTCCCAGCTCTCGCGTCGCCAACAATCGGCAAAGCTCGTAGGTATCTTGTTCGGCCGTAGGATAGCTGGAAGAAGAAGAAAAAGAGGAAACACCAAATGGAAAAACCCAGGCCAATTCTCTTGAGCTTGTGCTCGCTTCGTTTCGTGATGATGAGTTTGGGGTCGTTAAAGTCGTTGTATCGTTGTTGTTGACGTCGTCGATGATGATGAAGGTGCTGATTCGAGAGATGCAACGCTCGCTCGCTCGCTGATGTGATTGGGGAATGAACAGAACAGAAAGCTGGAGAACACGAGTCCAGAGCCGAAAAGCCGCGAGACCACAAGGCCAGCTTTATGAGAATGGTGAAAGGCAAGTCGTAGCATGATCGTCGAAGAAGCCGAGTAAGGTGATGTGTAGAATACAGGCAAGTCTCGAGGAAAAGCAGACTTTCAGACCATCAAGGCCTAAAGTCCGACTCCCTAGAGGTTTCGAGCATAGGAGACTCTCTGGCGTTGCTAGTACCGTGCATCGTTCCTGTACTGCTGTGGAGTGTATTGCTGCGGAGCGTAGGGGTTGCCGCTGTTATCGGCAGGAGGTGGGGGTGGCGAGGCGTACGATGGCATAGGTCCTGCTCCGCCAGACATCATGGGCATTGCGCCACCACCTTGCTGTAGCATAGCCATTTGAGGATTCGCTGCCATGATCTGAAGCATGCGCTCTTCGCGATCTTGTTCTTGCTTACGCTTCCTCGCTTCGACTCGCTTACGGCGGTCACGCTTGCGCTGCTCAATTTGCTTGATCTCACGTCTGTGGAAGAAATATGATGTTAGCTTACTCGCTCCGTGCATATTGAATGATCAAGAGATAGATCAGTCGAATAACATACCTCTGTTCGTTCATTCCCTTCCACTCCGAGAAAGCTCCCTTGATACCAAGCGCGGCAATACCGACCGCTGCGGCATCCTGAACCCACGCCTTTGTTTGTTTTTTGCGCGCTTCTTCTGGCGTCATTTCGCCTTCCGCAACCAGGCGATGACGCTTTTCGTGCGCCTCCATTGATGAGTAAATGCCGTGTGCGGCGTGTATTGTGGCAATCGATGCCAAACCTGCTGTCAAAAACTCCTTTCCTCGCATACGTTTTCTCTTGTTTTCCATGTCGGTAGTACTACTGCTGTCACTCAAGTCGTCCTCTCTGCCAGTCTGATTAGGACCTCCAGATCCACCGGTTGCTCCCATACCCGCACCTATACCTCTGGCAGCACCTGCTTCAGTCGTGAGGATACCGCCACTTGTAGTGTAGGGATCATCAGGGAGATCAGTACCGCGAGTACCGCGAATCTCGCGACGGCGACCGTCTGCGACTTGACTCCGGCGAGTAAGACCGGTATCTGAAGGTGGTGAGCGACGTCGGTCTCTGCGACGGGTGCGGGAGGGCACGTACGAATCTGCAGATGAGGATGAAGGCGAACGCCTCTTACGGGACTTGGAGCGCACGCGGTCGTAGATGGTCTTGCCTGCTGCTGCAAGGGCACCGCCAGCGACCAAGCCTTTCAATCCACCATTTCCTCCACCCTCTTTGGGGCTGGCATCACGGCCTCTCGATTGGGAACGTCCTCGGAACTTGTCAATGATACTGCGCGAGCGACCTCGGATTCCAGAGCGGCCAGAGCGGCCTGTGGCGAAGCTGTCGGGAGAGCCTGCACGGCTGCCAGCGTTGTTGCGGCCTCGAGATTTGGAGCGGGGTCCGTTGGCAAGTCGGTTAGCAGCTAGACCACCAACGACGGCTTCTGCCAGGTGACGTTTGCTCTTTTCATCTGGGTTGCGATCGAGGAACTTGTCGATACCACCAGCGCCAATGGCAGCAGTAGCAATGCGTTTGCCACGATCACCAGTCCAGGGACCAGGCTCCTTGCGAGATCGGAAAGCTTCAACAGCGCCGGCGATGACAGCGGCCTGCGCTGCCTGTGCCCATTGACGTTCAGTCTGGCCTTTCTTCTTGCCGCCACGATCTCTGCTGCGTGAGCGTGAGTCGGAGCTGGAGTAAGAGCCACGCCTACCGCCGCGACGAGTTGATCTGGATCTGACGGAACGATCTCCGGAGCGGTCGCGACTCTTGCCGGCCAGAGCAGCAGCCACGCCGCCGAGTCCTAGCCCGCCGAGCACGTCTTCGATACCAGACTTCTTGCGCTCGTGCTTTGGGCGGCGTTCAGGTGATCTGGAATACTCCGAGTCGTAGTCGCGGTCGTTCCTTCTGCGAGATCGACTCCTGCGACGGCCAGCAGCATAGCCTGCGGCACCGGCAGCGGCAGGACCAGCATAGTCGGTATATCCGTATTTGTCGTCGTAATCATCGTAGTCTCTGGTCCTGCGACTAGCAGTGCTCCTGGCACGGCGTGGAGCGGCCGAGTATTCGTCGTAGTCACGGGACTTGCGGTAGTCGCGGGCAGCGGGTGGAGGGAATTCGCGCGGAATGTCCTCGATGCTGTCGTCGCGGCCACGGAAAACAAGGTCGCGAGGGCCGGCGCCTTTACCGCGTTCAATGTAGGTCTCTTCGCGCACGTAATCTGGCTCGTCGCGGTCACGTTGGCGAGTGCGCGTGCTATGGTAGCGACGAGGCTGGTCGTAGTCGTCGTAAGCAGACATGACTGAGGTGAGCGGGCAAAGCCGCGAGAATGAGTGAGGGAGTTTGTCGATGCGAATGGGGATCGCTTTTGGTGAGGTTGAAAGATGTAGGCGAGTAAGAGGGGATGCAAGTATAGATGAAGTTGGCAAGAAAGTGTAATCGTAGGTGTGATTCAAGGTGCTGAGGGCAGGGTCGTCTTCAACTGCGTTGGTCTTAGTGGGGTGACAGCTTGGGGCTGCGCTAAGTGGCGCAGGTTCCAGTGACGTACGCGTTTCAAGATTTCGTGTGCCTCCGATTTAATGCAGTGGCTGGCAATGACACGCTGGAGCTGAGGCGATGATGAGTCAATGTGAGAATCAGCCGATAGGTAGCCTGATGTTTGTCGGGCGGGATAATCGATCGAGGCAGAAGAAGGCAGGCAAGTGCGCATACAAGCAGGTTGAGAGTTGAAAGACAACGGTCGAGGCCTCATGCCTCATCAATCGATGCCTGAAGCGATGACGGCGACCTGCATGAACCCGCTTCTACCCAACGCAACCCGCTAATGAGCGTTATCATGCACGTGATGCAAGGCTGCATGAATCGAGTCGACTCGACTCGACAGCAAGCATGTCGCATTCTACACTCTTCCTCCTCGCTCTTGCCGATGTCAAACGCACTGGCGCCGTTTCCTCACGCCATCGCAATGAGGGGTAGCGTTTGCTGGCTCGAGCCGCAATGCTTATCTGACGCGATACTTTACTAGGCTCAGGAACTGCCGTGCAGCTACCACTCTTTGACCTTCTTGCCGCCACCGCACAGCTATCGCTCTATCTCGGCGCTCTGCCATGTGCAGGCCGTTTCAATGCAAAGCTCGGAGACTATAATGTCATTGTCTTCGCTTCTATCCCTACGCACGTTGTTTTAATCATTCTGCACTGCACCTTTTCCCGTGCCCCGGAACTCCCTCCACTGGTTTGTTCTGCATATTGACCCGTGTAGCTAGCGAGCTGTTTGCATATGTCTTATGTTTGATTCTCTCAAAGGCTGACCAACGACTTGAGTCTCTTTGAAGATAAGAGTGCTGGACATCGAGATTGGCGGCAGGTCGTAGGATATGGCCGTCGCGACCAACAATCCAGCATACCTTAACATCAGGGCAAGACTGTATATCATACTTTGCATCACTTTGTGGCTATCTTGTATGGACCACTTCTTGCTACGGTATGTGAGGCGGCTGCCTCGTCTCATCCCTGCACGCCAAGCGGCTCAGCCTCATGATAGCCGCCCTTGGATGCCACCAATGCATCTCAAGAAAAACCTGTAGACTTGAGACTTATGTTGATGGCCAGACTGTTGACACTGCTCACCCTCCTCTCCCAACAAGATGGGCCACACGCATGGACAGTTGCAGACTTCGGAGCGCCAATCCACCAAAGTCAACTGGGCAATCAACATATCGTTGGCGTTTCTATGCGCCGTCAGCTATGCCTTTCTAATCACATTGTACCTCAGCGGAGGAATGAATGTAGCGTCTCTCACGTACATTGACCATGGCACGATTTCTCCCACGACTCTTGTCCCGATCTTTGTGATAATACTCACTGGCGCTACTTCGGCACTTCTTACCCGATCTGTCGAGCACGATCTTTGGTACAGCCTGCTCAATCAATCTAGCTCGCGCCATGAAGATCGCAGTGCTATCGAGTCGCATCGAAAAGCGCAGTGGACTGTCTCACCACTTGGTCGGTTGCTGTACGGTTTCAATGGTCACTCTTGGGTGCTCCGGCTCGGCGGGCTTCTTCTCTTCGGCTCAGCCCTGCTCAATCCAATTCTACTATATGGAGTTAGACCTCATCCTGTCACTCACTCCTACAAAGCACTGGCAAGTGAGCCTTGGATGCAGGGCTTTATGCCGCTCAGAAATAGAGGGTTCCAGCAAGATGGTGAGTCCTCATGCCCTTGAAGCAGGACGTGCGTACAGACTTGTGCACAGCAACTCATAATTTTGCAGTAGATATTCTGTTTCTCGCTGCACAGGCCTCGTCGGAAAACCTGTTGCACATGCGTCCTCCTCCCGCTGACATCTGCTCCGACAATCGGTGCAACGTCACGGCCAATGCGACCGCATTACAAGCCAACTGCGTGGCTTCCTCCAGACTGATGATCGACGAGGATGAATTGCGAGATCATCTGGTCGCAGAATCGGGGACAGTTCTAGAAGGACTCCTGGGAAACTCGCCAAGTACGGAACCGATCTACGGTACCACCTACTGCAATACCCTGAGCAACCATACCTGCGTCACACTCACCAGCACTAATGACTACAACTTCACATCTGGTTTCTCCAATGACTGTTTCGAAGCTTTCCAAGGTCGTGGCGAGAACGCTGATCGAGAATGCCCACCGAATGACTTTGCACTTATCACTGGAGCCTGGATAACCTCAGGACGCGATTACAGTAACAGGTTCCACCAGGTTGACTGCTCCATTCAGTTTGGCTACGTTGAAATGACCCAATTTGGCGACGCGAGTCCCAACTTTGAGCGGAACTCGTTCACCCCGTCCACGGAACGTCTCCACCGTCCCCGTCTCGATCCTTTCAAAAGCTCGGCAAGCTATGATCCAAGCGACGGAGATCGCTCGTGGGACTTACAATTGGGTTATCTGAGAGGAAAGTCTCCATGGAACTTTGCTTATAGCGAGGTCTTCAACACTTCTGACTCTGGTGCCCAGTCAATAGTGCCTTACGTGCTGGCTTCAAGCGAGGGGTTCGACAACATACTCGGCCAGAGATTCCTTGAGGACGACGAGAAGAAAGTTGCCGATATCAGCCAAGCTAGCTTCGAGATGGCCACCCGCCTCGCCTTCTCCCGAGCTCCCCGTTCGGCTTTTCTGACTGTCTCATGGGACGGTGGAAACCGTTGGACTTACGACTGGAGAGTACTCTTTATTCTGGCAGTCCCGCTGCTCGCCACAATCCTCGTGCTAAGCGCGTACTGCGACGCTCATGGCGACGATGTTGTTGTTGGCTATGACCCGATCAAGATTGCACGGCGCGCGGACGAACTTCTCGCGACTGTGACGGAGAGCGACCATGGTTTGCATGATGCCCTGGAGGGGAAAGCATCGCCGATTGAGGTGGACACGATTGCTCTCAGTATTCGTCAACGACACTCACTCGACGGCGAAGCTCGTGATGGTCAAGACGACGGTGCGATGCCTTTGGTCATGTCTCCTGTCGATTTTTCTGGCTATTATTCTCAAGACGCGGAGCGCTCGGGGGCTTCGTTGGCAGGAAGAAAATCCGGTAGCAAAGCCGGTCTGCTGGAGCAATCGAACTTGTGATGGGTGGCGAAACTTGGGCAGTGCAACTCGTGGTTACTTTATGATTCTGCGTCGCATGGCTTCTCAGCGGGAACTGGAAGTAGTCTACTCGGACGGAGGTTGAAGGTAGAACGTTGTCTGTAGAGAACAGATCCCGGAGTGTCCTATATGATCTCCGCAAGACGGAGTCCGGGGGGCTATACCTGTATCTGCCGATGCTAGCATAATGCAATATCGAGAGGTTCCGTTACTCTGAAAGCTGTGATCCAGCTGGTGACTATTCTCGCGCGCTCGGTACAATCTCACCACTGCCTCACATCAAGTCATAAATCTGTGCTGCGAGTCGCTTCCCTCCATCGGAGAGCCCACTTCCCTTCTGGCTCAGCTTCAGGAGAGCCTCTTTCCACTGCGCCCACTTCTCTCTCAGAGATTCCTCCTGCTCAGCTTTCTCCTTGAGTCTCAGGCCTGCTACATCCAGCCACGCAAAAATCTGACCCATGTATATGTCAAGGCCTGGGCGGTCCGACAGTGCGAGATCGAGAACATCGTAGCCACAGTCCTCGCTCGTGAACCCATTGAAGCCTCGAACGAACATCGTCGCCTCCGCACGTCCGATACTATCGTACCTTTCTTGGAAATCCCTCACCTTCTGCTCATCAGGAGATTTCATGGCGAGCCGGATTCCTGGGGGATCGCTGCCGTACAAGTGGCTGCAGTATTGCGTGCTCCACATACTGGTGAGTCCGGGAAGTTGAGACCAGTCTATGTCGTGGCTTGGAGGAAGAGTCCGGATCTGAGTGAGCAGTTTAAGCGTCTTGCGTCGATCTTCTTTGTCTGAAAGTTCCACCAAGGCGTCGCACAGCAAACCCCACAGTCGATAAGTCTCATCAGCTGGTTTGACTTCGTTCCTGATAGGGGTGACAATCTTCTCTGCTGCCTCTTCGCTGGTGATGGAATCGTTCAGGTAGTCGATCAGGGTCTTCACTTCATCCGGGTGGCTGCCATCGCCATTTGCCAGGTCTTCCGGGGTGGGTGCGATTCGGCTGTGAAGCCAGGCTGAGGAGGAAGTCATGTTTGCTTTGTGGAATGCGTTGTCGGTGGTGTTTGCAGGAATGGCTGGTGTCAGAAAGTCTTATGTTGTGGCTAGTAGAGAACAGTGACGTTCGACACAACTTTGGCTACATGTATGCAGACTTGGCAGTGACTGCGCCTTGACTTACACAAACGCTATGGATCGATTGATACGATGTTGCACGTCCTCCAGTAACTTCAATCTTGAGTCTTGTGTCAGTGAAGTCAAATGACCGAAGACGTGCCATGTCATGATATGTCATGGATGCCTGGGCCTGACTGTTGACCTGAGCTGGATGCAATTTCCTTCTCAGTCACTGTATCTATTCGGCAAGCAACAAAGCTGCGAGGGGCAGACGAAACACGCGGGCGATCTTTCTACTGTATTGCCGCTAAGTCTTTGCAAGTCACTTACTAGATCAGGCCGCACCAGTGGGCTGCTGAGGCCGGGAACCCCTCTATGTACACAAGTGATGGAACTGCCTCCATGAGAGCCCGCACGGCGTCCACCAGGTATAAAGTCAGCAGTTGTGTATCGATCTGTTGGCACCACTCTACTCCAACACCACTCCACTTACACACCGCACTACTCAAACACCAAAACCACATCCACACTAAACTCAGACCTTCAAGACTCTTACACATCCTGACCACCAAACCATGCATTTCTTCCTCAAGCTCGTCATCGCCATCCTGGCTTTCAGCACCACTGTTGCTGCTGCGCCGATCCCCAAGTTCACAGCTCTCGATCTGCTGGTTCGTAACACGAACACGACTCAGCCAAATGACCTGGCTTTGACCTCTCTCGACATCTTTGATCGCAAGACCAGCCAGCCCAACGATCCGAACTTGACCCCCGTCGACATCTTGGATCTGGCCAACGGTGCTACCATGACATGTGGCAGCACTACCTTCACCCGCGATGACATCTTCGATGCCGTCAAATGGGCACTCTCCTTTTGGAGAGTGGTGTCTACCGCGGCAAGAAGTCAGGCGAATTCCCCCTTGGTCGTTTCCCGCATGCCTACCCCGACGAGATCTTCACTTTCAACGGACACTGCCCCGCGGACAACAACCGCCAGGAGTACCCTATCATGTCTGGCGACGTCTACAACGGAGGCATCTCCAACAACGACAAGTATGGTCCGCACCGCGCTATCTTCTACATTAAGCGCGATGGCGATTCAACACCTGGCGGCAACCCGACGGTGTATTTCTGCGGAGGCCTCACCCACGAGGGCATGCCGAAGGGCTCCGGCAAATTCCAGCAGTGTACTGTGAACTGAGTCTGGTCTCCAGTATGCAGACTCGATGTTCGGGGGATGGTGTTACAGGGAGTTTGTGTCTCTGACTCTTGTTTGAATTCTCTTTGTACCATTTGAGCAGGCGTTGCTAGAGCAGTTCAGACTGAATCACCACCGGTGGTGCTGACCAGGAAATGATTGTGATCGCCATTGTTTTCTTCTTCGATGATGCGTTCTCGTTGACATTAGAAAGCAGCCGCAAGGGCAGAAATGGTTTGGAGTGTCACCCACTGTGTAGCTCTGAAATTCCAGCTAGTGTTGAATGAACCCACCGCTATCCAATTTTCGAACAGCCACAAGTGGTACAAGCACTGTCATGTGGTTGCAAATGTTATAAAAGGCTAGGGCAGCCTATCTCCTGAGAAGGCGTATACATTTCTAGCTCATACATGTGAGCTTCTAGCCCATAACTTTGCAATGTCGTATCATGCCAGTACCAACAGCATTGACCCGAAGCCTAGACTACTTCGTGTGGAGTTTAAAGAGCAAACTTCGGGAGTTCTTACCTACTAGTATAGTCCTACTTTTGGCTCTGATCTACTTGAAAGGACACTTGACTGCATGGACGCTATGCCCAGACTTTGTGAACTCAACTATAGCATCCGAACATGATATAGTGAAACAGACGAGAAATTGGAAAGCAATCATGTCGGAGATCGCCTCACAGGTTTGCCTATCTTGTCCAAGTCACCCTACCTGGTATTTATTTTATGTACCAATCAGTTAAGCCTGAAGTACATGAGCCTTCAGATCTGACCGAAACAAGCGTAGAAATCATCTTGGCCAAATGAAATGACTCGATCACACGATGAGCGCCTCGTCACGGTCGTTGGCCTGATCAATAGTGATGCAAGGATGCTATAGCGGACACTCAGTTTTGCATGTATGGATGCACAGGAACTGGAATCTGTCAGCCGAGAAGATCCTTTCTTGCACCGGTAAGACTTGATTATTTTGTGCTCCGCCCCGCATTGTAAGTGTGACCGTGGCAAAGTGCTACGTAAGCAGGTGACATGTGAGACAATGATAGCTCGATGATAGCTTCATATACCGATTGAATACATCGACAACGGCAATCTAATGTGAAACTAGACCATTTCGTATGGTCTAGACCTCCACTGAGTCAAGGTCCTGATTTGAAACATGAGCAGCCATACTCCGCCTCGCAATAATAACCCGTGCGATGCCCTCAAAGGCCCGAAACAGTCCTTTCTAAGCAGATGCCGTGCGACTCAAAGACAAGATACATGGGTACGATCACCTGAGGTGGAGTGATTTGCAGCCCGATCGAGACCACCGAGCTTTCTTACGCTCCAGCAAAAGGTGTGCTGATGCAAGGATGGGCACATCTCGTGGATGCGCAACGAAGTGGCGGCGAAAGCGCATGCAAGCTACATGTACTTGAGCTAGCTGAACGACACTAAACTGCCCACTTTGTCGACATCCTCACATAAATTTATCATCTACTCGAGTATATGTTACAGCGTCCGCATTTGAAGTGCTGAACTCACAACTCGATGTGACGAATCCGCGAAAGGACAGATCTCGTCATGGATGCGAGGTCCAGACTACCGAAATCTCCTCAATATGGAGACTTGCGGGATGAATCACAGGATGTGACAGGGGAAAGATGGGACAGACCATCACCTCGCATCCAATTTTCACCGCTATCTCCCACAAGAGCTTCAACCTTTCCAACACCGTCAATGAAATCTACCTGGGACCCCAACTTGCCGGTAAGCTATACTAGCCTACATCCTCGTGCTAGCGGAAGAGGGATCTGACAGATAGTTGCTTGCAGAGGAAAGGAATCGAACGTCGAGTTCGAGCAGGTCTACGCGGGTCCCATGCCGCAGATCTTACCAGGGACTCTGGAAGCGTTATTCCACCAGAAAAAGATTTCTTGAGTACTGCAGCTTCGAAAAGATTAACACGGCCCAAGTTTGATCGCAATGCGCATTACCATGTGAAAACATATTACCCTTCCAGGCCTGATCCTTCTCCAGGCTTCGCAAATAAGGGTCCGGCCGAGTACCTTGGAGATGACGTGTGGTCAGATTTCTCAAGGAGCACATATACCAGGGACGACAGTGAAAGCTCAAGCAACGCGAGCCTTGAAGCAACGGAAGAATTCGACTTTAACTTACCCTCGCATTTCACGACAGATATTGTGGAGGCTATAGACGAAACGAAAGCGTCAGATCAAGCAAAACTCCCAATACAATCTATCGCTGACTTGACTTCTCTAACGATAGTACGGTCTCGCTGGTACAAGGATTCTACTGCTGGAAAAACCAAGTCTTCGTTTGAAGCAACATTTGGTCGGCCAACTCACTCAGAGTTCACGTGGTATCACGTTGAGAGAGTAGTGAAGAACTTTCTCACCTTACATCAACTCATCTCGCAAATCCCAGGTCTATCGCTTGAAGAGCGAGACGAAGCTCGAGGATTTCTGGTCGCCGCGAGAGAAAATCACGAAAAACGTCGAGCTCATGGATGCGAGCTTCGTCCTTTCAGTTTCGTAAAGTCCTCGGATGATGCAACTGACAGACTACCGATTGCGTTTACAGCGCTGGAGACATTCCAACATCGGCTCTTACAGCAGCAAGGGTCTATCAGTGTACACGATCACCCAGTTTACCCTTTGCTCGAGCACAAAACTCATCAGAAGGACTGGTCGAGAGAGAGGGAACAGGTACTCCATCTCAAGGATGGCACGCGCCAAGACGTGTGTCTATATATCTCCTCATGCTGGCTTTTACTCATCGCTGGTCACCTGATAAGTATCAGCGACGTACCCTATTCAGCTTTGCTGTCACCTCAAAGCTTGAAGATCCAACCATTGGCCGCAACGATTCCAAGCTCTCCTCCTACACTTGTTGTCACATATGGCAACAGATGCTGGGAAGTACCTTTGGAGGCTTGCGCCCGCTGGCCTTGCTTGATCGCGACTTTCCTAGATGCCTTTGCTCAGCGTGCCTGGGGTCTCAATTTCATGCAGGGATCCACAATACTGGATTCTAAAGCTTGGTCAAAGCTGAGGAATCGTATCTCTGAAGGGCCCCTGAAACTCCAGCTAGCACGATCTGCTTCAGAAAAATCGGACGTCATGGACACCTTGCAGCACGAGGTTGCCGCTTTTTCTACAATCAAAGCAAATGGCGCCTACGAAAGCACAGGAGAATTGAGTCCAAAGGATCGAGCCAGCAATTCATATCACAGCAACCTGTACGATAGACCACTCTTGCGCATATTCTCACTTACGGGACTGCCTGGCGACGGACCTGTCGCTTCGAATATTGCCAATCATTTGCATGGGGTCCTACTGCATGGATCTATGAAAATTACAACCTCGGCATACCACAAATGTAGTCATGCGAAGCTTGGTGACATCGATGAATGGCTATCACAGTCGCTTAGAACCCACTCTCAAATCCCGAAGATCGTATGTCTGAAGGCTGAACTTGCGATTTACATTAAGCACACCTACAGCTTCTTTTGGCCATGGGAACTGGAACATGAGATGCTGATGAAGTTCTGGTTCATGCTTCGAAGATTCCTTGAGTACCCCCATGACGATGTCCGTAGAGACCGGACCTCCAATAATCTATGGGCAAACACCTAACAGTTTCTAGGACAAAGATGCAGTAAGCTTGTCGACTATGAAAAAGCGGCTGCGAAGAGCTATCAAGAGCGTCATGTGGATCAGCATCACATTTGCCAATGATCTCGATTGTTTGCCTCCGCTACCACAGCAATTTTTGAAAGCGTGGTGCCACCTCTTGACAGCTATGCTTTTGCTGTCACAGCCTTTGCGACCTTTCAATGCTAGCGCTACAAATCAAGACGCTGCCAATATCCATTTGGAGCGATTCGTAGAAGCCCTCGAGAAGGGTGATGAAGAGATTGTCAAGCGCACTCGCAAAGCCAAACTGAGAGACCATGAGCAATGTCAAGCTAGTGGGCTTGCTTGGTCAATTCTGGCGCATGTGACCTCAAACCGCATCCGCGAGGACGTAGAAGTCATCGACTCATTCCAACAGCATCTCGAGCGGCTTGTATATCTATCTCAAACAATGTCATTCGACAGCAAACTGATGTTTTCTAGCAGAGCAATCGTGAAACCAAGTCCGCGGACTACACTCGGTCCGAACAACTCCAGTTCTTTGTCGAAGAAATCGAAAATATTGATGCGGTGATCTATTCTCGTTGGTTACTGGTTCTTACTCTCGGATCGGATCGCCACTATGGCGGCGTCAAACTTCATCAAGCCAAGCCTCGCATAGGCGGGGATGATAGACGACGACATCTTCACGACGACATCCTCCATCGAGTCAATATTGCAAGGGATGTATGTGAGGCTCTCAGACTGAGAGCCGAGCACTTACAGGGCCAAGTTGAACTCGAGCGTGGAGAAGTCAAAGATAAGCAAGAGGCCGCGATCTATGTTTTCACAGTGAGTTACATCGTTGGTTTGAAACGTTATTGATTTGCTAAGAATTGCGAAAAGATAGTGACTGTCGTATTCCTGCCTCTTTCTTTCGTTTCGAGTATTTTTGGCATGAACACTCGAGACATTCGTTCACTGGAAAATGGCCAATGGATCTTCTGGGCTGTGGCAGTCCCGTTGACTGTACTCGTCATCTCACTCTCTCTATGGTATGCAGACAACATCGGCCCGAGACGTTCGAAATCCCTCGCTTCTCGACAGAGCGATCTCCCTCAGCCAACTATAGCGCCCCAGAGGTCGGTGTATTATGATTATCCTGGTCTTGAGACTCAAGTCGATCGATACTAGCCTCAGAAACGAATCAATACTCAAGATACCCGGAGTATCGCGCAACCTTCAACAAAAGGCTCCAAGTTCAAGGTGACACGGGTAGCTGGTACTCAGAATTTACTGTCTCTGGCCAGAATTGAGGATTCTATGTTGTGTCATGCATGTAGCATGACGCTCTTCCAGCTGGCACACTCTGCTCTTGAGGCGGCATAAGATACGAAGATGCTGCCCTATTGTCATGGAGATGGGCATAAACGCAGTCAAAAGGGCATAAAGGCGACTTATAGCAGACGCGAGAGCGCTTTTTTGGATTCTTCGACTGCAAGCTGCGGGAAGAAATGTCGATCAATGAATTTCAGGATCTCTATTATAGCTCAGTGGTATATAGGATGGGTGAACGTTATGGCTGGTGCTTTGCTGCAACGATGCCGCCGGCGTGTGAGGTTACGTCTGGGTTTATTAGACGAAAAGCTTCGGCCTCCAGCATATCATCCACTAGCGCACACCTCACTCTATTAGAGCGTGCCATGTGACTGTCGTTCGATTCCGCACGAGGAAGTGCAAACTGGACACTGTTTACACATCACTCCGATATCCACATTGGAAGCTTTTTACTCTCCTAGAAATCAGTCCAGTATGATCGCACTCAGGCATTCACGCACGGACAAGTCACCAACAAGAACGATCAGCCTTCTTATAGCGGATCACGCTTCCTATGTGCGGCCGAAACGACCACGTGATAGTCTCCCAGCCCGCCAGGCAAATAACAGGATTTATCGCACTTCCTCTCCACATGAAACACGACTCCGCCACTCCAGCATGAAGATCAATCGCTGTATTCTGCGCTGCTATGCTTCTCTTTGCTTGCGACTTGGGGTCTCGCAACCACGGCTTGGCGCATATCTAGCAATCACTTTCTTCGTGTTCATTACTACGCTATACGTTCGACACAACTCATTCCGAGACCCTGGCTCTTTGTTCTTCGACTCAGAAACCGCATACATACCAGGATATAGTGCAATTCGGCAGAAACAAGCAGAGCGCTTCGTCGTGGCTGCCTACGACACACCTCCCCTTCGACTCAGCGATGGTGCTGCCAAGCTATGCATGGGCGTGCCGTCCATTGCGCGAGACGGTGCTCGATACCTGCGAACCACAGTAGGATCCCTCTTGGCAGGATTGACACAGGAGGAAAGAGACGAGGTGTATCTGATCGTTTTGATACCGCACACTCAGCCCGACGAACATCCGGCTTATCACGAGCCATGGTTGCGCAATCTCGTGAACCAAGTTTTGGTGTATGATCTACCGCAGGCAGAACTCGATCGGATCGCGGGACTCGAAAAGGACAAGGGATTGCACCGCGAAAAAGGACTTTTCGATTACACCTACTTGCTCAAGACTTGCTTCGCTAAAGGCACTCCGTATGTCGCCATCGTTGAAGACGATGTGATTGCTATGGACGGGTGGTACCATCAGACAGTTCAGGGCATCCGGGAAGCAGAAAGAAAGTCTGGTCTCAAGACATTCGCAAAGGACTTTCTTTACCTGCGCTTGTTCTACACCGAAGAGTTCCTTGGGTGGAACAGCGAGCATTGGCGTACGCATGCTGCTTGGTCAATCAGTCTCATCATCGCCTGTGCGGGCCTTCTCCTTTGGACAAGGTCACGGTCTACAAGTATTCGGCAGATCCTGACGCCTTACTTATCAGTCGCCATCTGTTTGGCACTAGTGCCATGGGCTATTCTGCTCACCTTCGCAGCGGGAAGGGTGACCGTATCTCCTCTACCAGCAGGTGTCAACTCAATGAACAACTTTGGATGCTGCGCCCAAGGCCTGGTCTATCCTCGAGACAAAGCCAAGGATCTGATCGCATGGTTCGAGACCTCGCGGATCGGATTCGCGGACATGTTAATAGAGCAATACGCAAACGAACATGGCGAGCAGCGGTGGGCCCTTACACCTAGCGTGCTGCAGCACGTCGGAGCAAAAAGTTCGAAGGTCGACGATTTCGGTGCGGACGGGAAGCACTCGAAGTCTGTGGCACAGAACATATGGAACTTTGCTTTTGAGCTGAATAGTGCAGCAGCACTCCGGGAAGAACATGAGCTAGCTGCAACTGATGTCGCAACTATAGAGCCATAGTATCGTGCGTTACTTCACGCAGCCGAAGAAATGTCCCACTGTCCAGATTGAGAGAGCTCGCCATTTGGTCTGAATAGTACACTGGTTTGTAGAGCATAACCGTAAACGTGCGGCCTGATTCTCGATATCCCTATAGGCTTGCTACTCGAGCTTTGTCTGACTAGAAAACATATCGAAGTTATCGCAGAGGGAATGCTAGTTTTGTGATGGTCTCGGCTGTGAGTCGTCTCACAACTAGTCCTTACTCAGCTCTGCACATGTATCTCAGCGGCAACCGTCGTTATGTTAACGATGGCTGGAGACAGGACTTCACAGACACCTAGGACTATCCTAAGTGACAAGTGTCTTCAATGCTCCCAGCATAATGTAGCATTCTAAGACTATGCGTATATCCGCTGACACGGGAGCAGCACGATATCGAGGCATGTACAGGCCTATGAGCTACATGTACTACTGTATGGGTGGGTTCTTAGGGTTGTTTTCCATCAGCGATCATTTTGGGCTTTTCACCGCAGATCATGTTGTACATGGTTGCATGTCTTGATGTCAAAGTCTTGTGCAAGTGTATACTTACTGCCACTGGTCTGCAGGATCACCATTGGGTAAGTCTCACGTCAGCCGGTCATGCGTGATGGTAACCTGCAATGATGACAGGGAAGGCGTTTCTTCAGCTTCAGCCTTGCGATCAGCTCTTTTAATGCAATATCGTCTGGAACACATGTGACGGAATTCCAAAGTCGCGCTGAGAACGATGCTGGAATCTGCACTAACATACCATATTAATTTGTTCATTGGAATCAGGCGCCTATCTAGCAAAGTAGTACGAGGATATGTATGCAAAGTGGGACAGGAAAGGCTCAAGGCAACATGTTTGTGTGAACAGTGGCATGAGACTGTTGTGTAATGTTATTGAGTCTTGTGGTAGGTAGACGTCATGTACATTGTATCCTGACGTGACGCTCTCATGACAGAAGAGCGCCTCCAGCATTCGTCAGAACATTCATGATTTCCTGCATCACGATATGTTCCAGCTATACTCACCTTGCCAATATTCTGCCATATACAAGGCCGTGAGTGTTCATCCACTGCCTGTCTTCCCCCCACGAATGCGCTGCCCTCGGAGATTAGAATCTGCATATCGCGATGGAGAATACGAGCGATCGTGTAGCATCAGTGGCATTGGCTGTGTCGCTTATCGCCCTACTGATTTCACTTGCGCAACTTCTAGCGCAAATTTGCGGAACTGCTGATGGTTATCGGCGTTGCAGTGAGGCTGTTATAGGTCCATGGCACTGGCTTCGCTGGCGTCGCTGGCTTTGGACCGAGTTTCGCTACGAGACGTATTTCATAACACCCAAAATTACTCTGATTAGTAGGACTATCGATGGAAATGGTCATCCTGCTCAACCTGATGCTTCCAAGCCCAGCAATGGATTCCTCATCTCAGAGATCGACCCGAAGGAACACAGGAGAATATGGAAACACCGTGACTGGCGGCTAATGTCGCGACGATTGGAAGAGGATGCGAAGGAGGATGCAAAACATGTCCTGGCTGCCACAGTGTCTCCCAGCGATAAGGAAACTATTGAGATCGAGCAAAAGGAATTGGCAAAGAAGTCTGCTTTTGTCAAAACAATCAGAGAGCGTCGACTACATCATGGCCCATTCTTCAAGTCAAGAGTCTATGGTCTTTCTCAGCCCAACGACAATGTTGCAACTTGGCTTGGTCTGATCCGCACTTTGCATGAGGTTTACAAGAGTTACCCACCTCATGTGAATTACGTCCAATCAGATCTCGCATTATCGTTGGAGCGGTTCAAATTGCAAAAACCAACGCCAGCCACCGGTAGAAATCCTGAAGAGTGTATGAACGAGTCAGGGAGGGAAGTTGAAGTCTCATTCTCTAGCTGCAATTGGGACATCATGCCAATAGATGTCACTCGACCTCTGTCTCGGACGACTCTGGGCGCGTTGGTGGTTTTAGCAGTGCGCATGGGTATGGAATGGCGTTCTCTTGACATAGTGCAAGGCCGAATGCTCGCGTCAGGAAACGGATTCAATCTCTCTTTCATCGAGATGCCAGGACTGGGATGGGTTGCAAGGTTGGACTATGCAGGAAATCATAGCAGCTACCCACGACTAATACCTGGGGTCGCAGCAGAAAAGTTGCTATTTGGCATCATTCCTGGTTGTATCCACCTTGTTCAAGCCGATATCTGCTGCCCCACGATCAAGGATTCGTTCGACAGACTCAACATGCTGGACACACTCCGCCGTGAGCTGCCATTGGGCAGCTTTGCTGAGGAGATCAAGGACAAGATGTGTGATCCGAAAGCGCCGACGAAGCCGCTCTACCGCGCATTCGATAATGATGTGATCGCGTTGCTTTCGCAATTCTTACCAGTAGCATCCTCCGCGGCTTCAGCGCATTACTGCTGGTTATGGCAATGGGCACCTCATCTGCCAAGCTTTCACTTCTGGGAATGTCGACTTGCCTTGTGGAGGGATCTGCATAGGCGCCGACAGACACTCTCGGAAGATCTGTCCATTGTACTACGTTCCTTCGAGCACCTGAAGAAGAACTTTCCCATCGACTATTATTCTGTGTGGGACTACTCGGCGCACCGAAAACCTGTCAGCAGCAGTGAATCCAGAGCAGATAAACTTGGCAGCCTCCTCCGGGACTGTCAATCGATCTACGACTGGACGACCGGATGGTTCAAGCGTAACCACTTTGATTACCTTGATCCGGATCTGACTCCATTTAGACACCAACCTCGTACGCGTTACGTGCAGTTGGTCATCTCCCACTGGAGAATGAGCTACCAGGTCACCGGAAATGCGGAAAATGCTTGGATAAACCTGATGGCACCGAGTGATACGTCGCCTGTCGGCATAGCGGAGGAGACGCAGAGGAAGGACCGGATCAAGAAGCGTGATATCTGGAGACTGGATCGCGATGTCCCTGATGAAATTGAGGATTATGAAGGCACTTTCCAACGCTACCAGATGTTTGCATCCAGGTGGTATGAGATGATGGTTGCTTGCATTGCTGGTGTTGAGCAGAAAGATTTGATCGGCAAGGATATGCGAGAGAAGGTTTTTGATGCTGAAAAGACTGAATTCAAAACGGCCTGGTGGGTCTTGATGCTAAGAGGTCACGTCTGGTACTTGGCTACTCGGCAAGAGACGAAAGGAAGTCCGATTCCATCGATGTATTACGAGGATGCCACGCCTGTCTGGATCTCCTGAGCCAAGTGGACTTCTTTTGCAGATGACATGCGGTTTCACTGTGATGCATTGTAACACGTAGCCACTTTATGCATGAATCAATTAAAATCGTGGTATTGTGCTACACTTAGTGAAGTAATACTTCGTTGGGATCCTTCTCCCAGTTCTGATAAGGAAAAAAGCCACCGTCCCCAGGTGTTGATTGACCTTCCTCCGGCCAACCGTCCTACGTGCCGCACATTAGCTGAGTATCTTTGTCCTCATTTCCAAAAAGTTTCGCACTTACTGGCAAGGGTATGGGAAGACTCATGGTGGGATTCCTGTGTGGATTTTGCCAAATACGTCCCAAGCACCAGCCTTTCCCCTCGCACTCCAGATCACAGAGGCCGAACTTGTCACAGTAGCATTCTTTTGCTGGAGGGCAATAATGCACGGGCTTACCAAACAAGATATGCCACATGTATTCCAGCACCAGACCTGCTTTCATGCTCGCCTCGCCTTCCTTGACCTCAAGTGTCCATATCCACTGCCTAATCTGCTCATACTTGTCGATCGGAAGCCGCTGGACTGCCTCTCGGGTGACTGCGAACTGCGCGCAGCAGGGACCGCTGACGGCGTCCGGAACGATTTCATTGGGAAAAAACTCAGTCCAGGCTGATGCGTAGAGCCCGTCGATACTCCAAAGATCGTCGTCGTGACCGAGGATAGGTGACACTTGTGCTTTTGGGCAGTGCATCCAGTTGCAACGAAGCGATGCGTAGCCTTCACTTTTCACATGGTCAAGATTCAGCTTCTCGATGAGCGGCAGAGTGTCCAGCATCTGTGATGAGTAATGAGTAAACTGTGGTCAGTTATGCACGTCATGCCGACTTACAGGATCGTCTGCAGATCTGGTTAGCGGTGATCTTGCAACTGACATGTATGACCGTCACGTGGAGCTTATTTACCATTGTGGATCTGATATCGCTTGCCGTGTATGAACACCATATAGTCTGGCAGGCTATGGTAGTGTTGCACAATGTAGGTCAAGTATACAGCAGCCTCCCTGCCTTTATTGACTGGTAGGTGTTGAAGAGGTATACGGGAAGTATTTGACGGCGCTGCTTCGTCAGAGCTCCGATCAGTAACGTAAACTACAGCTGCCCAGCCGGGCAAGAACTCAGCAAGCCAATCTGCCGTTGTCTCATCTTTTTTCTGTACCGCTGTCACTATCGCCTTTGTCTTCGCTCGCGTCGGAGATGCTGAAACGTGGGTTTCGCCACTTTGGTCGCCCTGTAGAGAGGATTTGATGTTGTCGTGGTACTGTGCTACGAGGAATATGAAGATGACCACCAAAGCGCCAGCTGGGACGAGAGTCCTTTTCCACGGTCGACTAGAAAAACCGTTGGGTGCCATGATTTTGTGCAAATGGAGACATCGAAGAGGAAGGCGGAAATGTATCTGCAGGTTCGCCCTACTCTTTCAGATTGCGGTTCACTTCTTACCTTTAGGTTCTTGGGAACTTTCTGTAGCTTTCGCTTACCACTAGTGCGATTTAAACGAGATTGTGTCTAGGTGTACATATGGAGAGCTTGCTCCCCAGGATTCTGACTATGCCATCTTGGGTGAGATCCGAGTTCGTCTGCATCCTGCAAAGATATGGGCCGAGGTAACGACTAACAGCTCGGTCCGTTGCACGCATCCGAATCAGCTCGCTAACGTTGCACAAGAAAGTCCATCAGTCGGTCTAGAAGTCGATGGATATCACTAGAGCATCCGTAAGATATTCCAGAAGATAACCTCATCTTGAGGCCGGCAATGGCCTCCTACTTACTCTGAGCGTAGAATAGGGTTGCAGAGCTAGAAGTCATCCATGTGTGCCGCAACGGGTTCTAGCATGCTTCTGGCTGAGCCATACAGATATCTGAGACATGGCGCATCATTCCCAGAAAGGGCTTAGTTCGTACTCAAGACTCACGATCAAACATGGTGAAGAACAGTCTGGATCTCGCAAATTCCGAGAGATCCGTATAAGGATTGCAATGCTATTCTAGTCGGGAGTGGTAATTGTAAGCTGAAGCACGTGGCTGTCACATGGTGCGCTCGAATCGTTCCGAAGCCCTGATTGTGCCCTGAGTTGTTGTCGCCGGTCCAGCCTTGATGCTATCGAACACAGACGAACATTTTTCAATCGATAAGTAAGTGCTGAGCATCTGCACACAGATCCAGCTGTAAGGGAAGAGTTTGACATCGGAGTTGGGCCCGTGGCACAAGAGTAAGCGGCCAGATCTGTTTTGTTGTCCTGCCCTTTAAGGTTGACCGGCAAGTAGAGCACGACTTTCGAGCCCTTTCAAGCTTGAGACCCCATGATTGGTTGCGGAATCTGCAGCGACAGAAGGCTTTTGCTGAACTAACGTTACTTGCGTTTGAGCGCTCCCCAATCGGACCGCTCTCCAGTGGCATCTGGGAAAACAGCTTCGACCGGATGAACTCAACCATCGATTGGAATGCCAACTTGACTGCGTTCGCGAAGCACGAGAATGTATACGTCGTCCGGATTGACGAGGCGAGAGCTGAAAATATAGCTTCTGAGAATGAGCTCGCCATGAACAGGCCGTATCACATCCAACATCGCGAGGAGATCAAAGAGCTGCTCCAGCTGTCCGGGCTCCCTGACGATCGCAAGGATCGGCTTCTGCACCTCCTCGCCCACAATAAGGACATCTTGAGAATGATTGACGAGACGATTGGACCGATGGAGTGAATCTGATCACGGACGATGCGATAATACTTCGACCGGATCAATGGAAGGTTTCGAGGGCTTCAAAGCTCGTCAATGGTCACGGTCCCAGGCTGGGGTTTGCTGATGCGCGGGAACAATTCGAATGGAATCGAGCGTAGTTAATGGGACGGGATCGAGCGTAATGGGATGAGACCGAGTGTAATGGGATGAGACAAAGTGTAATGAGACCAAGTGCGATGGGTAATGAGATGGTAGGTGTCAAGAAATGTGACCGCTTTTATCAAAAGTGTCCGCCCACGTTGCATTGCTCGCGAGGAGCGCAATGGAATTTACTTGCAGCGAAAAACGACGTGCAAATCCGTTTTTCGCGCTGACAGCCACAGCTTTTCTCGCGCTTTTCAGCTTTTCGTGCGCTTCTCAGCTTTTCAGCTTTTCTCGCGAGTGCTTCTCAAGTTTCTCGCGCCAGCTTCTCTCCAGCTTCTCAGTTTTTCTCCAGCTCCTCAGTTTTTCTCCAGCTTCTCAGTTCTCCTCCAGCTTTTCAGTTTTCCTCCAGCTTCTCAGTTTTTCTCCAGCTGTTTAGCATTTTCGCAATGCCTTGGTCTTCCGCTGCATCACCCACTTGCAGAATCGTATGAAGCCACGAATTTTCTTGTAGTTAGGATTTTCCAATTCTAATTGTCTAATGTTTCGCAAGTTTTCATGTCTTGCGATTTTCTCTTCACAATTTTCTGGCAACCCGAATTTTCGTTTTATCGCCGCTTTCAACTTCGCGATTTTGTTTGGTCAACTTGGACTTCCCAATGTCCAGCTCTCCGTTCTTCAATTTGCCGCTTTGCCCGAGTTTTCCAATGTTTCACACGCGCTTCATACATTTCGTCCAAGTTTCCCAACTTCCAGCCCGCTTCCCAAGTTTCGCGGGCCAAGTTTTCTGCTCACCTTTTTACCAGCCCAGCTCTTCACCGCACAGCCTTTCGCTTCGCGCATATGCTCTGTGTTGCGCGACAAGCGCTACTCTCAAGCTCGCGCGCAGGGGATCAAAGCTCATGTTGGTTGGCCAAGCCGAACAAGCGCAATTCCACGCGCCTTCTACGGGCTGTTCGGCCGCGCAGCACCTCCCATACAGATGTTCAGACTACAAGAACCAGTGAAATGTAATGATATGTGAGCAAGAAGCATTTGACGCCTCCAAATACTGTGTTGGCGCGTAGGTGACACGTGGTTTAACGTTAAGCTTTAAAAGTTGCGGAAATCCTGAGTTTAAATCATCCCGTCCACTTATTAACTCCAGACTCGACGACTGTAATCGGTGAGGTTAATTTTACAACACGAAACCTTTGTACATTAGCCGCATTCTTGTCCGGTGTGTTTTGGAGACAATTGAACACTCGCAGAAAGTTAACGTTAGTTGACCCACTTGAGAGAACAATGGTTTTCTCAGGAGTCCAGACGGCAGACGCCTCGAGTTCAGCGATGCCATCTTGTCGCTACATCATCCAACTTCACAAACCACCTCGCCCGCAACGCCATCGGTCTTCGTTGAATGCAAGTGTCTTCGCGCAAGCTTCTTACTGTCATGTGTACTTGATCCCTGCAAGGTTCCCCATGTCCAACAGGCATTTGGCCCGTATCGCTTGCGTTCTCGACCTTCAACGCGTGAACTTTTTCGGAGCCACTTCACGCGTATATCGAGCCCACCCGTGTTCTCCGCGTGCATTGAGTCTCCTCGTGATCCGAACTCACTGTTACGCGCGCGAATCTCGCGTTCCACTGCGGAGGTGTCCCGTCTTTCGCTCGCGAAACCCGCGGTTTGAGGCGACTACAGACGCCATCTCAGTGTATTCCAGCTTGTTTGAACGCACTCCACGTGTTCTTTTGTGTAGAGCGTGCCGGAAAGTCTATTCTATCTGGTTTGGAGTGTGTTTGAACGCGTTGTGGCCGCGTCAAACCTCGCAAGACCGATTTTGTACCAAATTGACCGACTGCGAGTGTTCGTTCCTGAAGATGAAACTCTGAACGCACTGCAATAGCATCAGCTGACTCGTAATCACGTAAAGAATGCTTCTGGACGCCTCTGCCACGAAAACGCACCCAAAACGCAACACGCGACTGGCGCCCCTAAGTTCACCTTACCACTCACATTCGATTTTCCGCCGGTCAAAGTTCACCCCACACGCGTCGGAGTGCGCTCGTTAGCATCCATTCTGCTTGCAGAGCTCTACCACTACGATTCTACGCCTAGCCTGTAAAATGTCATTGAGCGCTTCTAAGTTCACTTCAATGAGAGTTCCGAGTTTAGAGCTACGTTAATTAAAACATTTTGCCCGCTGTACGGAGTGTCTTCAAACCCACCCATTCTGTATTTCTAATTTCTGGTGGTGAAAACAAAGGC
The DNA here is from genome assembly GCA_019775635.1 of Cladosporium sp. VS III D KN 1. Lineage (NCBI taxonomy): Eukaryota > Fungi > Ascomycota > Dothideomycetes > Cladosporiales > Cladosporiaceae > Cladosporium > Cladosporium sp. VS III D KN 1. The sequence continues at coordinate 45,718 of JACWFN010000058.1, forward strand.
GCGCCATGTACCACGGTGTTTCAACGCCCTGGACGCACTCTGATGGCTTCGCATGACTTGAAAACGCGTAACGTGCTGGTAGGGGTTCTGGGATGGTAGGGGTTCTGGGATAAAAATAAGGTTTCAAACTTCAAAGAATTTATATCTCTTCAAAATATAGAGTAAACGTCTATAATTAGTTATATAAGAAATATAAGTCATTATTAGCTTATGAACGTGATCTTATATTACGAAGTTACTTCATCAAAAGCATATCAATTTATTAAAATTTTAACTCTATAAGAATAAAACATTATTATCGAAGTTATAAGCTTATAACTTATTATATAAATTATCTATTGATATGTAAGTACTAAAGTATAGTAATATAGTATATTGAATTCGGTATAAGCTATATTTTAGTTTGTATTTCTATTAATTAAAAGAGATATGCATTTTATAATATATACAATCGAGATAAAACTCTAATAAGTCCTAAGTAGATTTGATACTATGAGGCGTATATCTAGGAATGATGACTATTCTTAGACTGAAAAAACGCGAAACTAACGCGAAACTAGCACGTAAGTAGCTCAGATTGAAGGATAAGCAACTTAAGACGCATTAAATATATCAAAGTAATAATTGCTGCACTTTAGAGCAGACTTCATGTCTTATAGCTTAAAGTTTTTAAAGTGATTTAGAAGGCTAAAAAAGTCACTTTATTAGTAAAAGCTAAAAAAGACTAAAAATGTGAATATAAAGATATAACTAATTTAGAGGATAAAGTTCATTCGTTTAACAATAGTTTGGCTTATTTACCTTGATTAATTAGGCTGTCTTTTGAGATTTATTCATTTTTCAGTTTTCTAAACCTTATTTTCATCCCAGAACCCCTACCATCCCAGAACCCCTACCAGCACGTTAGAGACTCTTGCCCGTCAAAATCGCTCTTCTGCGTTTTGGAATTTGATGGCCGAATCATAGGGTGCAATACACCAGCGTGCTATGATTCAGAACGCACTCCACTGGCACGTCTCGACTCAGATCTCGTGAGGAATCTTGCACGTCATTTGGAGTGCATTTAAAACAGCCCGTCCGGCTCCTTGAGCTTGGTGTTGAAATAATAGGTGGTGAGATCATAAGATGCATTAAGGTCATCGATGAAGACTCACGAACGCACTCTGGAGTCACCTTCCAGCTCAGAATCACGCGTAGAATCTTGCCCGTGATCTGGAGTGCATTCAAAATGGCTCTTACGGGTCCTTGAAGTAACGATAACGTTAAGTTAACATATGTGGCGGCATCACAGATGGTGGGTCATAGGATACATCAAGGTCATCAGAGAAGGCCCCCGAACGTACTCTGGAGTCACAGTTCGACTCAAAATCGCATGAAAGACCTTGCCCGGTGTTCAAACTGCATGCAAAGCGGCTCGTGCGGGTCATTGAGATTAGTGGCAGGATCGTAGGTGGTAGAATCATAGCGTGCACCAAGGTCGTTAAGGAAGACCCTGGAACGCACTCTGTTGTCACCCTCCGACTCACAATCGCAAGGAGACCTTGCCCGGCACTCAGAGTGCATTCAAACCGGCTCGTTGGAGTTCTTGGAGTCTTGGTCGCGAGCTCATACCATAGTAGCTTAAGCAATGCACCAGCATGACCAGGGCTCCGGAACGCACTCTGCTGGTATAATCTGACTGAGAATTACATGCGAAGCCTTGCTGGGCACTCAGAGTGCGCTCAAAAGGCTCGTTGGGGTTCTTAGAGTCTTGACCTTGCCCGGCAGTCAAAGTGCATTCAAAACGGCTCCTTTGGCGTTTTTGAATTTTGGTAGTAAGCTTTTAACAGTGCGGCATTAGCACGAGCAGGACTCCCGAACACACTCTGCGGGCATTGTATAGTTCAAAATTATATGTTACAGAGAATCTTGCCCGCCACTCGGGGTGTATTCAAAATGGCTTGTTTTGTGATTTCGGATCTTGGTCCGGCGTAACGTTATCTAGAGCAATAGAGAGCACTCCAGTTGCACCTCTCAGTCTAGAATTGGCCGGAGAGTCGGTCCCAGCACTCAGAGTGTACTTAGATGGCTTATTTCGGGTTTTGGATTATGGCGGTGAGCCTAAGTTACAGCACCCGCTGCCAACATCAGCGTAATTTAACCAGAGTAATAGAGTGCACACCTCTCAACTTGAAATCAAGCGAATAATCTTGCCCGGTGCCCAGAGTGTACTCAAAGCGGCTTCTTGTGAGTTTCTAAATTTTGGTAACGCGGTCATGCATAGATTGCACTGCACTGGCGAGATTGGAGCAATAGAGCACACTCCGCCCTCTCCCTTTGACTCAGAATTGCCCAGAGAATCTTGCCCGACACTTAGAGTGCGTTCAAAACGGCTGATTTGTGACGCCTGGTTGGGTGGCGAAGGTATTATGCGGTGTACCAAGGTAAGTGAATTAAATGCCCTTGAGCGCACTTCGTTAGCATTCCCTGGATTGGGATCTCGCGGAGAATCTTGCCCGCCATTCAGAGTGTACTCAAAATGGCTCGTTGGGGATATCGAGATTGATTGTGAAGTCATATGATGAGAGGTGCTAATATCTCGCGTTTTACGTGGTTTGAGGTCACTCCAAGATCACTGACTATGTGAATGAGAATTACGCGGAGGACCTTGTCTGTCGCTCAGAGTGCGTTCAAAGTGGCTCGTTCAGGACATCAAGATTGGCCGCGGAGTCACATGGAGGGGAAGTACAGCCATATCACGTTTGGGATGGTTTGAACTCACTCCACTCTTAAGACCGTGTTCAGCATTGCCTAGAGTGTCTTGCCCAACATAGGGAGTGCGTTCAAGGTGGTGGTTCCTGCAGGATTTCGGTTTTGGTGGTGGGCATTCATAGGGTAGTATAGTGGGGATCGCAATTGCGGCGTTTCAAACGCACTCCACTGCCATGACTGTGTTCAGCTCAACCTGGAGTATCTTGGCCGCTATCTAGAGTGCGTTCAAAGTGGCTGCTTGAGGATATCGGATTTGGTGGCGAAGACTCATAGGGTGGTGATCGCGATTGCGTTGCCTTGAGCGCACTCCACCACCACAGTCATGCTCAGGGGGTGCTATAGTGCCCTGTCTGCTATCTAGAGTGTGTTCAAAGTGGTTCCTGCGGGATTTCCGATCTAGTGGCAGACACTATAGGGTGGTACATCAGGACTCCCGATCAGGCGGCTTTGAGTGCACCCCACTGCCACGATCGTGTTCAGCAAATCCTGGAGTGCCTTAGCCAGTGTATGGAGTGCGTTCAAAGCGGCTGGTTCAGAATATCACATTTGGTAACTTGGGAAGTCAAGGAATATCACAAATTGCTAGAGACAGATGGAGCCCACCCCCCAGCTACAGCCATATTCAGCAGGGCCTGGAATCTCTTATCCGCTACCTAGAGTTTGTTCAAAGCGGCTGGTTGAGAATCTCGGATTCGGCGATCAAAAATCCTGACCGTTAGTTATCATGAATTGCTTAGGAACGGATTCAGCTCACCCCCCAACTAACGTTAAGTTACAGTCGTGCTCAGCGGAGTGTGGAGTGCCTTGCACGGTACATAGAGTGCGTCCAAACGGCTGATTCAGAATATGAGATTTGTCGGTGGAGCTCATGGTATTTTGTGAATTGTCATAGAGACACTTTGAGGACACCCCCCAACTACAGCCGTGTTCAGCGGAGCTAGCAGTATCTTGCCCGCTATGTAGAGTGTATTCAAAACAGCTGGTTCAGGATGTCAAATCTGGCTGTGGGAGTTCACGGCACATCATGAATTGCCATAGAGGCAGTTTGAACTCACTCCAGCATGACAGGCACGCTTCGAATGGGCCACGAGCTATTCCCAGCTACTCAGAATACATTCAAACCCGCGCATTGAGAGGTAAAAGCTTTCTATGGCGAGAACAGTATGAGTGGAGGCAATGGAGTTCTGCAGCTGCAATCTGAGTCCGGAGCTCACTCCCGCGCCATAGCTGGACTTAGCAGAGACCAGAGTACCTGTGTTTGCAAGCGTGGGGGTGCGTTCAAAAGTCTCCGTCCCCATCCGGACTTTCCTGGCAGACGAGGCACAAATCATGCATTAGTGCAAGCCATATACGTCCGAATCTTGACTTAAGTACACCCTGGTGACGGCGTCAGAGTCAGGAGAGGCCGCAATGTATTTTGCAATGCCCGGAGTGCGTTCAACTCTTTCCATTCGCATGTTGGATTTTACAGCCCAGCTGGCGCGCCATAGAGACCGCGCCCGCGTTTGAAGCTGAGCTCACTCCAAGAGTCCTGACAGGCTTTTAAGAGCGTCCCAAAGCATATGATTTAGAATGTGTTCAAAGCTGCCCATTTGCGATCTTGAGGTGTGGTGGTGAAACCTCAGCTCAACGACATGGTAGATGACAGGGAACTGACAATGAGGCATTCTGAGCTCACTCCAGTAACTTAGTGCTACCAGTCTCTTGCGAGCCTGGTTTTCTCCTCCAGTAAACAGGGTGTGTCCAGATCCAGCCGTTCGGGAGTTAAGATTTGGTGGTGAAACTACTCATAAGTTAACTTATAGGGTATCTTGCCACAGCAGTGCTTTGAGTTCACTTCAGTGGCACCAGAAAATTTGCGAGAGTCTCAAGTGTGTTCTCAAGCATAACGTTACAGAGTGCGGTCAAAGTGGGCTTCTTGCGATCTTGAGACGCGGTGGCGGGTATTGTGATTAAAGACAGAACCAATAGGAGAAAACTCCAAACGAAGCCTTTTAAGCTCACTCCAGCAGTACTGCCAAACTCGCAAGAGCCTGGAGGACCTCCTCGAGTAGAAAGAGTGCGTTTAGACTTACGTTAGCCGTTCGCGAGATACGATTTGATGGTAACTTAATATGTTAGAGTATCGCGGTGGGAAAGCGTCCTGAGCCCACTCTAGTATCATTTCCAGGCTCAAGGATGGTTAGAATATGCTCTCAAGTGGGTCGAGTGTGTTTAGGACTCGCGACATTCGGAGTTAGTTTAGTAGCAAATCTAACGTTAGATGTATTGAGGGGATCGCGATTGAAGCACTGTAAGCTCACTCCCATGCTACTATTAGATTCTAGAGATCATTTCTAACTTAGATATGGGAGAGTCTTGAATACTGCCTTGCTTTGACGTCTTATTCAACGGCGAGTCTGTGGATAGTTAGTAGTAACTTATTAGGCAACATAAGTTAACGTTAACTTAATTTCCAAAGGACGAGGTTCGAGCTCAACCCCTAGCACCTCTAGATTCAGAAGAAGCCCGAGTTTAATTAACTATTCAACTGCATTTTGAATGCACTGCGCTGATGGCGCCAAGTTCAGCCGACCTCGTAGCTTAGCGTGACGTTATTTCTATCCATAACTATGGAGTGCGTTCAAACCTGCTCATTTGCCATTCTTAACATGCAGCAATGCGACATTGTGCACAATGACTAAATTCTAGGTGGCGCACGACCCCAGCATTCTGAGCGTACTCCAGCGACGGATCTGGATTCAGTAGGCTTCTGCAATTATTTGATTTGGGTTCGAAGTAAGTTAGGCAGCTTGTTCGTGCTCTTGAGATCTGATGCTGCGGAATCCTTTTTGAAAGCGCGCGTCCAAGACAGATTAAGCTTAACTTACTCTACTAAATTAGCCTAATTCAGGTTAAAAAAAGCTAGTTAAAGTTTATTCTCTGCTCTTTGAATTGCGTTCCAATTCGCGTTTCCGCATTCCCGGTGCAAGCAAGAAGGTGCTGTCGCCACATAACATATGTTATATCGCTCTGCTGAGGCTTTCTAATAGTAACTTAAGTTACAGTCAAGAAGCTATAACGTGCTGGTAGGGGTACTGGACCAGTAGGGGTCCTAGACCAAAAATAAGGTTCAAAAAAGATTATAAGGTATTAGAATATAATATTATAAGTTAGTAGTAGAGTCTATTATTAAAGTAATCAGACTTTTATTATTCTAAGACAAAGTAATATAACTTATTAACTTGAAAAATAAATAACTTATAAATTATTTTATATAAACTAGTAATAATACTAAGATTATTACTTATTAATTTTAATAAATTTATAGATTTATTAATATATAGAATATTAAAGTAGAATTAATATATCTTATTAATTTAAAATTATTATATACTATAGATATAACTTATTTTAGCTTAGTTATTATAATATACGTTATTTTTGTAATTTTATTTTCTGAAACCTTATTTTGGTCTAGGACTACTAGTCTAGTACCCCTACTAGCACGTTACGTTAATGTTAGAGTTCTTTTATCACCTCTTGTTTAAGACGTTATTAGACCGAAAGCGTATCGATAAATAGTTAACATAGCTGGATAGGAAGCGGACCGGGATAGGAAGCGGACTAAATTTCAGGGTCTAGTACTTTAAAAATAAATAACTCTATTATTAAAGCTAAAATCTTTAAACTTTTAGAGAGTAAATTAAAATTTAGCATATAAATTATCTATATATATAATTTCGAGATATATAGTATATAAACAGACTTAATATAAATTTTTTAAATTATTGATTTTTTAATTAGAATATTATATTTAAGCTATATTATTTTAGAACTTTATTAATATAGAAGCTAATTTTAAGATTTTAGTTTAAGAGAATAATTTATTATTTATATAAATAAATAGAATATAATTTATAATTTATTAATAGATATAGAACTAATAATAAATTAATATAGTATAAAAAGTAGACCTAATTCTGAAAACTATGCTTAAGATACTAAAATATACTTAGAGTTAAATTAGAGTTTTAGAGTAAGTCTTTCTTATATTAATTTATAAGAGAAGCTTAATAGCTTATATTAAACCTTATATATTAAAACATATTAATATATATATATTTAAGACTAATAAATTTTATTAATAGAGCTATTTATATATTAGTATAGAACTCTAGATTTCTTATAAAAAAAGTATTATTTAGAAAAGTTATAAGTCTATTAGTTTATTATTATATAAACTTGAACTTTATATTTAAATTAGAATAAGCTTAAATTACTTAAAATTGATCTTAAATCTTTAAAATTATCTATATTACGTGTAATATTCGTGTTTTATTGTACTGGACCCTGAAATTCAGTCCGCTTCCCATCCCGGTCCGCTTCCCATCCAGCCACGTTAACTTATATCATTCGCTTGGTAAGAAATTACTTCCAACACACTCAAACGATAGCGCAAGTTCTCTAAATATGTTCTAAAGAACTGGAGTAGATTTTTAAGTGCAATCTAAGTTAAGCGTGTCTTGATAACGTTCAACGGGACTGGGGTTAACTTTTAACTTAACGTTTAAGTCAACGTTGACTCATCGATTGGCAGGGCAGATTCGCGTCAGCTCGCGTGCCAAAATCCTCCCTGCTTACGAACTTTGCACGAGCGTATGACGTTAACGTTAATTCAGAGATCAATGACTTATTGGAGCTCGGAATTTGCAGACACATGGTCAAAAAGACGTTGGACATGGGTGGGTTAACGTTTAACTTAAGTCGGTCATAGATTAAGTTAGACGGAACTCGATGCTCTCACTCTTCTCGCCAGCGAATGCTCCAATCTCCTTTCGCGAAACTCGATTCAACCACCTTTCCCTGCATGACTGCTTCGCATTTTCTCCTCTGTTCCGAATCTCCGGGCGCTGTCTTCAGAAGGAAACCAAATGCAACGCCTCTTCGAGCTGCGCACCTGACCATCTCTCTTTGGTGAGCTTTCTGCTGACCTTCCATTCGCTTTTGCAGCATCTCCTCGTTCTCCTCCGTTCGCTCTGCCCAGCCTTTCTCGCCTCCAACACCACCATTGACTTCAGATACGTCTTGAGACGGTCGAATTCTCGTGCCACTTCGAATTGACATGCGGGCTAGAAGGTCACCATCTATAACTTTTTCATCCTCGGCGCTCAATGGCGCATCTGCCATATCGACTGACGTCCACTCCTCAGCGTCCGGTAGACCACGCCTAGCTCTGTCCCTCTTGCGTCCTGCCGTCTTGTCGGGATCATGACGATCACCAAATACTGCAGTCTCCACTGCTGTGCACGAAACGAGCGTGCGAGGGTCGCCTTTGGGCTTTTTCTTTCCTTTTTTTGGAATTTTTGGCACTGATCTGTTCTCTGCCAGTCCGTTCAGCATCTTCAACATGCAGAACGATATCTGATTTCTCGTTTGCCGGTTCATGGACATCCTCGCCCTGGAGAAATGCAACAAATGCATCTTCTATGCGGCGATCAAGTGCTCCCGGCTTGCGATTTTTGCATCGGCTCGAGCAGTGTTTCGCAGGAGTTGATTGTTTAGCATCAGTCTTTCGCGCACCTTTCTTTTGTCAATTCTGGCAGAGCGATATCTCAATCAAGGGCAGGTCTAACTATCTTACCAATGACGCGACCACAAGTCTTGCAATAGGGAGTTGACTCGCCTCCAGGGAGAAGATAGAATGGCGCTGGCGTTGCCTGAGACTTGGACGGACGGGACCAAGAATCCATCCAACTCATCTTGGCGGCTCTTTCAACGTGTTTAGGCTTCCTAAACTTGCTTGGCTGCTGTCCACAACCCGATGAAAGTGCAAAGGTTGCTATGCGTTGCGGCGTGGGAGCTGGCCGGCAGATGTGTTGTCGAGATTGCACCAGCAGAGAGCTTGCTCGCAGTCTTGGTTTACCTACTACCATAGATTACTCGTAAAGTCGGAGAAGCAATCTGGAAAAATTATATTCATGCGTGCGGTGGTAATAAGTTGCATGAGGCCAAAGACGTGGACATCAGTTGACATTCAACCTCATGTTACAAGAAATGTGACGTCATATGACGATGCGTTCTTGCGCAGCATGAAACGGGACATTGTTTAGTGAGCCTGTCGGGAACTGCTGTAAGCCATGAGGACGCTAATTCTACCATCTGTGTAGTCCAACAGGCAGATAGGAGAGATGTGCGCGTTAGTTGAGTTAGAGGAGAGCGCCGACCAGCCATCTTGCCAGCTGCTCCCCGCGGTGCTTTGTGGCGAATGCCTGGAGTGTCAACATGGGAGTATCTCCACCTCACGTCTAGACCCCTCATAGACTGGAACACCAACGGAATTCCCCAATCAACCCAAAGCGCAATATTTCTCAATTTATTGTATATATGTGAAAGCGCATCTCTTTGCGGGTAAACACAAATCCTTGTCGATGAGAACTTGCGCCGCGCCAGCAGCCCGCTTGTATGATGCTTGGGCGCCCTCCGACTGGAGACTCATCTGATTTGCGAAGAAACCGCATCACTGCGAGCTTCTTCTGAAAAAATAATGGCTAGCTCCCGGCCACAGAATGCGCGCTCAACTTTTCCTTCTACCGCTTCCCTAGGAGTCGGCGACCAGGCCTGCAATGAATGCAAAAGGCGTAAGGGACGCTGCGACAGAGAACTCCCAGAATGCGGTCCTTGCGCAAGAAACAAACGCCACTGTCTTTACGAGAGACACAGTAAGACACCATTAACTAGGAGGTACCTCACAGAGGTGGAAGCACGTCTTAGGCAGACTGAGATCCGACTAAAGGATGCCGAGCAGAGAGCCTCGGTCGCAGAGATTCAGCTCCAGGCTAGGCAGAGACCGGAGCAGAGCGGGATGGGCACTCTGTCAAATCATAGCGGCATTGGGCTATCCACGCTATACCAGGGCATGGGCTCAGAGGTAACTCCGATGAATTTTCCAGAAGCCGGCCCTGTTCAGCAGGGCGCCGGGTTTTCACCGCATCAGATATACGGTTCGTCAACAACGGACTTTGGGCCCGCCAATGGCAACCATTCCATCAAATCTCAGGAGTTCTTGAATGGCGCGGCCAGTCAGGCTACCGAGGATGTGCGTTCGAATGAGCTGGAGCAACCCCCATCTGGACTCGAGGACTTTTCCTGGGACGAACAATCGGCAGGCGATGAGCTGGAAGATGTCGGCCCACGCGTCATCGAAGACGCAGACTCACCCGGCGTTACTGACAGCATGGCCTCGCTCTCGGTGGACGACAAACGAGCAGGGTACCTCGGAATCGCTTCAGGCGCCGCTATGCTCAGACTGGTCATGCCCGATGCGGAGCATCGAGCAAAGAGGTCAGCGCCAAGATCTCATGCTCACAAACATTCTGTGACATCCGATACAGGGGATCTAGGCTGGGTTCCCACACCAGTGTGGAAAGAACGCCGTATTGAGGAGATTGATCTTGATGCGGCAGTCAACGCATATTTCTCACTATACCACGTGTCGTATCCTATCGTTTGCGAACCAACATTCAGGGCACAGTACGCACAAGTCATCCCAAGACCCAGCGGAAGAAGTTGGAACGCACTAGCATACATCATCGCTGCTATCGGACTCTTCACGACGGCCACGGAACCTGTCGTTCGTGACCTGGATCTGTTCGAAGCTGCAAAAGCGAACATATCCATCGATAGCTTGGAGACTGGCAACATCACTCTTGTACAAGCGTTGGCATTAATTTCCAACTACATACAGAAACGTGGCAAGCCGAACAGTGGCTACAACTACCTTGGTCTGGCTCTACACATGGCCATGGGTCTCGGAATGCACAAAGAGTTTCAAAATTGGCGAATAGCTCCGCTACAGATGGAGATTCGGCGACGGGTCTGGTGGGCACTCTACAACTTTTATGTGGGAGCTGCCATAACTTTCGGTCGACCACTGGCATGGCCTGCTAATGGTGTTGAAGTAGCACTTCCTCTCAACGTGGACGATCGGGACCTCACTCATCTTTCGGTCAGTCTTCCACCTCCACGACCAGGTCTCACAACCCACTCGGCCGTTGCAGGCCAAGCACGATTCCACTTGATCACCTCGGACATTTATGCACGAGTCATAAGTCTTCCCTTCCCCTCGGCAGAGGAATTACTACAACTGGATGATGAGCGGATAGGTGTGTGGTATGCGAACTGGAAAATCGAAGCGTCTCAGGTCGACCCTCGATTCCTGCTGTCGCGAAGCGTCATGGAATGGCGATACCGCAATCTACGTATCATCATGTTCCGCCCGTTCGTTATTAGGAAAGTGCTACAAGCTCGCATGCATCAGACAGCTGCCCAGCCAGCCGAATTTGTACCGGACATCGCTGTCAGCAGGTGCTTGGAAGAGGCGAAAAGCAGTATTATATCCATCAACGATTTCTGGATGACAGGCCGCCGCAATTGTATGGCTTCCTGGTATGCACTTTACTTCCTCTTCCAGGCGTCCATGATTCCCAGCGTCTGCCTGAGGAATGATCCGACATCTCTCATGGCCAAAGACTGGCGCGAGCAACTCAACATAGCCCTCAACGTCATGCAGAGCATGTTCGCGATCAACCCTGCAAGTCGCGAGTGTCACGAGGTAGTCTTGCGCCTCTGTTCCGATTACCTGACAGACGCTTCGGCATTCCCAACATCATCACCAACTTTCGGTTTGCAGCCTGTCGAGGAGTCGCCGAACACCCAGATCGAGGGCCTTTACTCCATGATGTGGCCTGGTGCAAATACTACTGAGGTCGATATGCTCATAGAGAACGACAGCTGGAACAACTTCATTGCCGACTTCCCAGATGGCTCGCCGAATCTGTTGGACCAAACTTATGATGATCTTCAATTTCCTGAACCTCAGAACAATTCTGCTAGCGGGCTTTGACGCCACAAAAAATGTAGCAATACAGCGGAAGCCAACAGATTGCAGGAAAGTGTACGATGATCTGCGTTTCAGGAACTCCCTTCATATCTGGAAACAAATCTACCGGCTACGCCCTTTCGATGCGCTCCTCGATCTTCTCCTCGTATAAGTTCTTGTGCATATCTTTCTCCGTAGCTTCTGGGTCTGGCACCGCTCGTGGACCGTCGAAGATTTCTGCAATTTCTTCGAGACTGCGTCCTTTCGTCTCTGGAAAACAGAAATACGTGACCGCAAGGAAGACGGCCAGTAGGCAGCAGAAGACGATGTAGTATCTGTATCCGATGTTTTCCATGCCAATGGGGTTGCAGAAGGCCGCGATGACCAGCGAAGAATAGATTGCGAGGAGTTCACAGGTGAGTCCTTTCGATCTGGTTGTTTGTTAGTCTTGATCAAATTGTCATGTCCGCAAAACAGATACTTACCTAATATTGTAGGGGAGCACTTCCGTTGAGTAACTCATCAGAAGGGGAGTATACGCTGTGCGTGGTCAGCCAAATTGTTCTTCACTACTTCTTATGCATGACTTACCAATGTCGTAGTGGAAGAAGAATGTGAAAAGGCAGACAATCACGACAATGCCAGCGGATGTACTACCTGTCTGTGCGTTGACAGCAGAACAAGCGGTCCAGACGATGTAGCTGATAAGCATGCCGATACCACTCCAAGTGAACAAGGTACGACGTCCAAGCCTATCGACAAGGAAAGCAGCGGACAGTGCTGCTCCGAAGTTGAAGATTCTGAAAAAGTCAGCCAAAGCATGAACACGAGTGTTGAAAAGCTCGATTCACTCACTGAAGGAGACCATTGATCAAAGTCTGCATGAAGGGATCCGTGACTCCTACGCTGTTTAGGACGAGAGTCAGGTAGTAGGAGACGACCTAATTCGATCAGCTTAGTCGGTGGAAGTGACATGGCGGCGGCTTTGTTGCAACTTACTCCGATACCGTTCCACTGCGCAAAGGTGCCAAGGCAGATCACAATGAAGAGTCTCTTACGATTGCCGGGCGTTGCGATCAGCGCTCCCCAGCCCGTACCTTGCGCCTCCTTCTCCAATTCGATGGTATCTACAATCTCGCTCATTTCTCGTACAACTAGAGGGCTGGTTAGATCTCCCGCGGCGTGGAACCTGGCAAGGATCTCGTGCGCTTCGTCCCTTCGGTCATTTGCGATAAGCCATCTTGGCGACTCCGGCAGGAAGAAGTAGCCTGTGAGTTGGACAATTGGAAATCCGGCCTGCAAAATTGTAGGTATCCTCCAGCTCATGTTGGATGCGATGGACTGTGTACCAAATGTGGTCCAGCTAGCAAGGATGGCACCAAGATAGTACATCGTCCAGAATGCTGAGGTGTACCGTCCGCGGTGAACTGGGTATGAGAGTTCGGCGATCAGCATTGGAGCAGGCTGCACGACCAGCATTCCAGCAGCACCGACCACAAGTCGTGAGACAACGAACTGCGCGTATGTCGTCGACGTGGCTTGGATGATAGTTGCGATGATAACGCCGAAGATGCCAGACAGTAGAACGACCTTTCGTCCGAATCTGTCAGACAGCCAACCTACTGTCGGCAAGATGAGGACAGAACCAATGGACTGGGCTGCATTGACCAAGCCGAGAAGGGATCCAGTTGGGTGGTTGAAGTATGACTGCCACTACTTCGTCGTCAGCATGTCTTCTATCAGGATCTGAGATGCCAGCTTCTCACCTGTGGTAGTGATTGCAGGCCATTCATCAAACTGCCATCATAGCCAGCGACTGATGATGAGAGCAAAGGCACAAGAAGTATGAGATTCAGCCTCAGGAGGTGTGATTGCTGGAACCACCATTTGTTCGTCACGGGAAGCACCTCTGCAAGTGCAGTGCCAACAATGTCTTCGTTCTTCATATTTGGCTGCGTCGTATACTGTGATGTGTTGTAGGCGTGCCTCCTAGTCCCAACGGTAGCTAGTGGATCATTATATACTCATATCGCAAGCAGATCGCACCAATGTTTGTCCTGCATTCCCCGAGACCATGCACAGTTCCGTGAGCGCATGGCGGGTGGGTCTTCTCCGCGATGTCTCCATGCGTGCTGCTGCGGAGGTGGATCTGCGTGGGGAGAGGGGACCCACGCGGTGCACTCTCGCCCTCTCATGCAAGCAGGCTTTTGCGGCCAACGGGCAACTCTGACGTTCAGATACCCGGTGAGACGTCGGTTTGAATGACTCGAGAGACATATCGCAGTCCTCTGGCGGCCGGGTTCAGCCACAATGATCCACATCGAGGCGAACTGATCCGATGGGAAACGGCATCGGAGTTGAGAGAGCCGACGGGTCGCTGTGTACCTGCTATGCCTGTGTTTGAATAAGGTCGAAATTTTGATCCATCGACAAGAGGGCATCGGTCGTGGATGGTGATTTGCTTATACCGATAGACAATCAAGGTATGGACACAGTGCTGCCGATGACGCAGTTCTGGGAGATGTGTTATCTCCTGAGTGCTTTAATACTCTCACAATCATGCTTGGTTATAGATGCATCAAGACACGGATCTCTCGGCTCCAATTGTGTTGATGATGAACGTTCATATGAAGACATCGTATCGCAATCTGTGAATATGGATCTGTGCATACAGGTCTAATCGTTCCTAGACAGATATTCTTTGCCGCAATTGCACTACTGGACACCCTCAATCACTACCTTGGACACACCTTCTTTCCCAGCTTTGACCAATTCGAACGCTTGTTCGGCCTCTTCGAACTTGTAGCGATTCGTGATCAACCTCTTGACATCTACCTTGCCTGAAGCCACAAGGTCGACTGCCGCGGGATACACTCCTGTGGTATATCTTATGCTACCCTTGATGTTCAAAGCCCGGATGCATGCAGTCGTAATCGGAAACACGACATTCTCCTTACCCATACCAGCTTGCACGTAAGTTCCGCCCTTCTTGCACGCAAATATGCCTGCTTGGATGCACGGCTCAGCACCGGTACATTCGAGGACGACTTCGGGCCCTTCACCAAGATCGAATTGCTTCTTGATCAGCTCGGCGACTTTCTCCGAATGTTCAACAGGATCAACGCCATCCTGAGGCTTCGGAGACATAAAGACTCCGTCCGCGCCAAACGACTTCGCAAAGTCCAGCCTCGACTGCACGACATCGACGCCAATGACTTTCTTCGCGCCGTATGCTTTCGCAACCGCTTGGCATAGGACTCCGATCGGGCCGCAACCGAAGACGAGGACAGTCTGGTTTGCTCTCAGATCTGCTACCTTCGCAATCTGGACGGCAACGGACACGGGTTCGACCAGAGCAGCCTCTTCCATATTCATGTGACCTGGGACTGGATACACAAAGTCGCTGGCGACAATGTAGTACTTTGACAGAGTTCCATCCCAAGGAGGAGTTGCTGCAAATATGGTGTCCGGGCATAGATTGTACTCGCCGTTCCTGCAATAGCCACAATGGCGGCAGGGGACGCCGGGCTCGATTGCTACCCGTTGTCCGACCTTGACATTCGTTACCTCGTCGCCGACTTCGACGATCGTTCCTACCGCACGTCAGTACAAGATCTATGCTCACGCTTGAGTTGCCATGACCTACCAGAACTCTCGTGACCAAGTACGATCGGACTTTCGAGTATGAAGTCGCCGATGCGCCCTTTTTGCCAGTAGTGAACCTATAATAGCATGAGTGGCTGCAGGACAACTTCTGCTTGAATGGTATTTATGGCTGCCTACATCGCTTCCGCAAATGCCTGTCTGTGCAATGTGTACGCGAACATCTTTTGGGCCCCGAAGGCTAGGCACTGGTCTGTCTTCGAACGCGACGTCTTTGATGGCGCGTAGAACGAAAGATGGGTTCTGCAGTCATGTCAGTATTGCAGTCCCTAAGAACTCTATGTCAATGCTTACTACTTCGCTTGCTTTGTCCGGTGATGCCATGTTGGTTGTTGATGTGCCGTCTCGGAATGAGAAAATGTTGCAGGTGTGTCTCAATTAAGTTATGTTGAGTAACAGCAACAAGCAACACATCACTTTCAGATCTCCCGTAAGTATGAGTAGCTATTCCAGTCTGGTATTGACATCGTGATCGTTGCGGATGGTCCACACCTGGTGTGGAGATGGGAGCAATTGTCGGGCTGACAGCTCCACACCTCGGCAGCGGACGACAGAGCACCTTTTGTCCACCAACATGCATGTTCTCGTCACTATGCCTATCCATCGGGGTCTGGATGCAGTATCCTGATCCACAATGCTCGCCTTGTATAGCTCAGGCGGCCTCCAAGGCAATCGCAAACTGACATTACTGCTTTCTACGTTCTACGTCTAATCATCTCACCCGTTGACATCAACCACTTCCACCATCATGCCTCTCGCCACGCCCACCGATCCATCCAAGCCCGTCATCTCTCATTTCTCACTCGAAGGCAAAGTCGCCGCCGTCACAGGTGGAGCGCGAGGCATCGGCCTTGAAGTCGTGCGAGGACTAGCCGAAGCAGGAGCCTCAGTCGCCCTGATCTACACCTCAAGCAAAGGCGCTTCCGAAACAGCAGCAGCAATTTCAAAAGCAACAGGACAAAAAGTCGTAGCCTACCAATCTGACGTACGGGAGAAAGCCACCATCACAGCGACGATCGAACAAGTCGCCAAAGACTTTGGCAAACTCGATATCTGCGTTGCGAACGCTGGTATTGCAGCGCACCATGACAGTCTGTCGTATGCTGAGGAAGATTGGCATGAGATGATGCGAGTCAACCTCGACGGCGCCATGTTCACTGCGCAGGCTGCCGGTAATGTGTTCAAGAGACAAGGTCCTGGTGCTGGTAGCATGATCTTCACTGCATCTGTGTCGGCGTTGCTTGTCAACGTACCACAGAAGCAGAGTGCATATAATGCCAGCAAGGCGGCAGTGGTGCATTTGGCCAAATGTCTTGCTGTGGAATGGACTGAGTTTGCGAGAGTCAACTGTATCTCACCTGGTTTCATTGCTACGGACAGTAAGTTCTCAACGAAACAAAGATGAGATGAGTTGAAACTGAAATCATCCAGTGTTGAGCGTGCATCCCCAAGAGTGGCGAGAGAAGTGGTTCACAATGATTCCCGGCGGCAGGCTGTGCGACCCAGCCGAGCTCAAAGGCGTAAGTTGATTACGACGCGTTTCCGCCTGAAAGAAACTGACATCACATGTAGGCTTACGTCTATCTGGCTTCTGACGCCTCCTCCTATATGACCGGTGCGAATATGGTTATCGATGGTGGTTACACACTTCCATAAAAGTTCACAACGAGAACTTGAGTGTTCGATGGATCGAACCGAGTTTTAGAACCAACCGTGCGACTGACCACAATTCTGTGCAACGTTGTACAACTCTAAATGAAAGCCAAATAAAAAGATGGAGCATTTGACAAAAACATACAACAGGCGGGATTCCCAGATGGTCACCCACTCTAGTACTAGTCGCCCGGTTCAGTGCTTATGTATGGCAGAGCGGACGGGATGCCCAGTTTTCACTGACCTATGGTCGTATGTGCTTGTGTCCGGAGTGATATTAAACATGATCGCTTGATAATCATTCGAAAGACGGCTGGAGGGTTGCAACTCAGTCCTGCAACTCCCTCAAGAAAGCGATAATTAATGTGGCAAAAGTGCCCATAAATCAAGCTCTAACTCTCGTAGCCCAGCACATAGCTACCTTCCAACAATCACAATACTGTAAAGTCCATGACAAGAACAGAACGAAGCTCCGAGCAGCACGTACCAGTCCAGTACGTTACATCACATCGCATCGGCGCAACGAAGCAGACAAAGAGTGTAACATTCATATAAACCTATTTACTCCGCACAATGCCATCTCCGTGATGTGACCTCAACCGGTGCAAACCACCAACCAAAGCCCGGAGAAGCTCTCCAGCTCTCGGTGGCAAATAGAACAAAGGGCACGCAGCGTGATTCTAGGCCAAGGACTCACCTGGGTCCGTAGTATCCGGTGTCACGACATGGTAGTCTGAGAGATAGAGATCACACGGTCCACACCTTCATATCTCGTTCAAACGTCACTGGTCACGCAGACAGTCATCAGATATAGGATAGGACAGTATGTGGCAGGCATGACACCCATGTCCGAAGTAGCCGGATTTGGGGCAGGGAGACAAGGTAATACGGGTGAGGGATGACATCGCTGTATGCGAGGTTCCGTTTCCGGTCGACGTGCACTCTGGTGGTGATTGGATTCTTACATAAGCCTGCACACATACATACAACTGTTGTTAGTCTGATTACTCGTTCATCCAAGCCGTAATTCGGCTTCCGCCAAAGCGCGCGGCGAAGCGCAGGCCCTGCGAGCCCATGGGGAAGTATGACACAAGGTACCAGACGAGCGCGACAAGCTGGATGATCGATGAGATCAGAGTTAAGAGGGCGCTTTGGAGCTAAGAGAAACAGAAGAGGGTCAGCGTGGGCGGTGTGGTAATTGTGATACGGTAGGCGTGGGGTGTGAAGGGTGGAGGTGTGGGTGCCAGGGTCGCAGCATGGGAATCTCGCTCGAAACTCGATGTCAAGACCGAGTCTTTGCGATGATTACGAAGCGTGCGGCTGGTGTGTCTCGTAGGAATGAATGGTGAGCATGGAGCCGAAACGGCAGTGACGAAAGTGCCGTGGTGTAGGGTAGTGTGAGGAAGCGAGATGTGATGAGGTGAGGTGATGGAGGACGACGTACCCCGACGGCGAAGTAGAGTGTCAGCCCAATACTTCCGAAATAAGTCGCCGTGAACGGCAGTCTCTCCTGAGATAGCAAGTGTTTGGCTGTGAGGATCAGTGGTCAGCGACAATGGAACCAGAGATTGGCGCGTGGGGTGCATGGGTAGCCACAGCCACAAGATCGACAACAAGGTTGGAAGGGAGAAGTCGGAAGGATGTTGCGAAGCGAGTGTGGAATAGTGAGCTGACATACCATAGATCATCGGGCCCATGAGAGCAGCCCATGAGCCAAGGAAGAGCGCGGAGGCCATGGACCATCTGACCAGAAGTTAGCGCCACATGCACTGGGCTGCAAGTCATGCAGAGCGATTCATCGATATGAGGGATGATATGCTGCTAAGTCATGTCCATATCCGTGATCGACAGAAGGGGAACAATGGGACAAGGATGCAGCTCCACATCTCAAACCTGGAGAGCGCGCTAAGGGCGAACAGGTCTGGTTGATGGCGCTCGAGCAGCGGTGCACCGCAGCGGCCGGGCGGCCTGGCGCGGAGGGCAAGCCTTGAGCTTGTGGTCAGGCGGGCCCTGCCAGTGCCTTAGCGTCCGGCGGCGGATCGTCGCGTGGCGAGCTCGGCCAGGCAGCGCAGCGATGAATGAACGTCGATGATGCTGTGGATACGAAGCACGCACACCATCTTCTTGCTGCGCCGACATGGGAGCTTCGAGAGATGACAAGCGAGGCTGGGCTCGAAAAGCGGGGCAGAGTGGAGGAGGTGTGGGAGGTGGGAGGCGTGCACTTCCAAATCAAGGAAACAGAGAAAGCGGAGTGAACGTACAGGATGGCAAACTTTCGCGGCTTGAGGCTGAGGATGGGGAAGAGGGTGAAGCAGACGACAAAGAGAGCGAGGGCAGCCAAGTTGAGGCCGCCGAATAGGAGGAGACGGTCCCAGCGACTTACTGTATGTCGGCGTCAGCGCGTTTCTTAGCATGAAGTCGAGCGCAAGCCGTGTTCAGTGGCTAGCTAACTAGCACGGAGGATTCAAGGCAATGCACGTCTTTCATGCGCTGCTGCGAGCAGCACGGCGTAAATGCTGCAGGAACTTGCTCGGGTCACAGTGGCTCGCTTGCGGAGCACTAGAGACGCAAGAATGTCCTGCATTGCAGATAGAGCCCGAGAAGCCGGCAGCGATATGCAAACAGCAGGCGTCGAAGCAGGCAGATTTGCCTCTGCCCTGCGTTCAAGAGCATCCCACGCTGCAGAGCGTAATTGAAAATGCGCAGCGGCACGCGCAGGCGGCAGGCAGCATAGAGGCAGCAGATGTTTCAGACTTACGAGCAAACCAGCCTTCCTCCTCTTCCCTCCTGGTGCGAGCAGGCAGCGGCGCACCCGGTCCTTCGCCCTCATGAGTGGGCAGTTGCACGTAGCTTTCGCCGCCGAAGGGATTGTACTGGGAGAGTGTGCCCAACACACCGCTCGGGCGCTGGGTGTTGACGGGCTGCTCACGGCGTGACCAGCCCAGGTCGTTCATGCGGTCTCTGAATGACGTCGCGGCCATTGTTAAGATGTGATTGTGCAGGAGGTGTGGCAGCGAGGTGAAGCCAGGCCGGGCGCCGGTTGTCGTCTGCAGGGCCGGGGCCTATTGTAACAAGGAATCGTGCTGCCTGTTGCGGCGGACGGCAATGGTTGGCTTCGAGGGCTGCCGCGGGAGCCGATTGGGAGGGTGTGCGAATGGGCGCAGTGCCAGGCAGGCAGACGGGCAGGCAGGCACACGAGTGGCGGAGATAGTGGGCAGCGCTCAGGACGCTTGCTCAGGTAGCAGCCGGGTGATCAGATTTAGAGGGCGGCGTGGTGGTGGTGGTGGTATGGAGGTCCCTACTCTAACAGGAGCTGCCGTAAGCCGCGGCCGTCAAGCGACGCGGTGCGTTGCCCGCGCATCCACTCAGCTGTCACTCCTCCTTGCTCGCTTCGAGGCAGGCGCCAGCTCCCGCCTGCCCTGCCCCGCCACAGCAGATGCCTACCTTACCTTATCTCACGCCTGCGGGCGCGATGGAAGGATGATCACCGTTACACGATCTGGCCTGCGCTACTGACACCTGCAGCCAGCATCGCGCGGCCAAACCATCCAAGGGACCAGGCGCCGACAAGAGATTGCCTACGCTCCAATGACAGCCGCCGCCTCGCGCCGCCACGGGCGTGTGATCGCCCTCTGTCAAGCAAACAATCACATAGTGCAAGCGTAGCGCAAGTTCACCCGTATTGTCGGAGCGAGGACCGCGCAATTGTGGTATGTGATCACCATATACAGCCACACCTATCGCTGGCGTCTTGCCGTAGTCGCAGAAGCAGGGCAGCATGCTCGACATCTTGCCGCGCTAAGCTGCGGGCCTGACGGCGACGGAGGGCGAGGGTCAGGTCAGCTACGGGTAGGCAGGCATGAGGAGAGCGAGCCACGGATGCGGACAACAGCAGCAGCAGAGTGAATCGCAGGTCCGGCCTGCATTGTCCTGATTGGTGCCGACGTGGTGTGCGGACTGGAACCAAGGTGGTTCCATCTGCTCGAGCGCAGCCGGGAGTGACGGTGGTTGAAACAATGCGCAGGCCTCGCGAGCGCAGGGGTGGCAAAGGCAGGCTGTCAGGACTGCGACATCGTGTCTCATGTCGTGTGGCGGCTAGCTCGAGATCGGTAGGAACCTAGAGGCGACGCGCGCAAGAATAGCTTGCTTGCGTACGTGAGTCGCGCGTTCGACGGCTCCTCCACCACCCACACACGTCGCCCTGGTCCCATTACAGCTCTGAGAGCTCCCGTCGAGTGTAGCGGTCAGGGCCGGGGTCTTGGGGCGCGGCGTGGATTGACCGACGGCGTGGATCAAAGGATTGCGTGCCATGTTTGAGGGCCTAGTAGGAGGTATGAGTAGCTAGCGGTACGGGTTTCGTGAGTCACTCCATCATATGTACGCGTCAGGCAAGTGAGACTGAAGAGCAGCCGGGGCATTCAGCAACGGCACGGGTGACTACGGTGTCGCTAGCGACGATGGGCAGCGTGTGAGGGTGTGTCTGTGTGTCTGTAGGTGTGGGATGGGCGAGCAGTGCCGGCGCGCATGCAGTACATAAGTCTTCAGCCCTGCCCACGATGCCATTCCGTCTGACCTTCTGCCCTGCCATCCTGACTTGTTGAACGAGACGACACTGCTCGAGCACTGCCATCGATCGCCGCACGCGTGCAGATCGTACTGAAGTCCACAAACCATCGTCCACCATCGAAGAGTGTAGCATCGTTGTGGCGGTCCAAGCCTCGACGACAACAACAACAAGTACTTCCACAGTACTTCCACAGCCAGATATCACCGAGGCTCGGCCATCGTCAACGACAGCAGCAACAGCTCCGTACGAGACGTTACGACTCCACAGCCACTACTCCCCAGATTGATCCGCGCTCGACGCAGGGTTTGCGTCAAGTCTCGCCGAAGACCACGGGTATCTGCGAACAGTGCGTCATTTTGCACCGCCACACTCCTCCAGCCCTCTCAGCGCGGCCATCCAATTCGCCTGTCACCGCCGCGCATCCCACTGTCTCCACGTCCGTGAGCTGCACGCCTGCTTGACCGCCGCCGGACTATCCACAATCCGAGTGCAGGCCAGCAGTTAACTATAGCCACCGCCGCCGCCGCCGCCGAAGCAGCAGCAGCAACAACGACAACAACGAACACCTGTCCTGAGCGTCCCCAGTCGCGCTGTCTAACACCGCGACACCGTGCTCGGAGACAGTTGACAGCGTGGTGGCACAGCCGTTGGCGCACCGCACCACTCACACGCTCTCGGGCCAGCAACCGAGAGAGAGCGCGCATCGCGCTTCCGCCGCCCACTGCACCCCAGGACCCCGCCAAGTTGATCGGCGTCGCACAACCCTCCACCACAAAGCACGCCAACCAGCTCTCCATCGTCTCGTCGTCTTGCTCGTCTCGCCGACCTGCCCACGCAACCTCGCACGCCGCTGTGTGAGAGCCGGCATTAACCGGCATCGCTGCAGCACCGCCTCCTCGTCCAACGAGACGACCGCCGCACCGCCCTCCCTTTGGCTGTTCACTCGCGCTGCCTCCAGCGTACCCTCCACCACACCGCCTCCGACGCGGCCTCCTCCTCCTCCCAACTCGCCGCCAAGAACGCTGCTATCCGTCTCCTGCGAACGAGCTCTGCCAATCGACTCGTCTGTTCGCGCCTCCTCGCGATCTTACCGTCGCAGCCTCGATCACCTCTTTGGTCTCGGTGAGTCAGCCTCCACTCGTTCCTTCCTACTTCGGCGCTTCTCGGCGTTGCGCCAAAGCCCAGCTGCAAGGCGCGCATTGCCTTCAGCCGTGTAGAGCACGTCTATGCACGCCGTTCATGCTATTGCAATAAGCGCATGGCTTCGTAGGACCCATCCGTGCCTGCCTGGGCCCGCGACGCCTGCTCCAACGCATCGCACGGCTCGCCGCGGCAATTTGCTCGAGCTGCAGCTTGCCGTTGATGAGGAAGTAGTTGTGCCATGAACCCGAGCTAATGCTTCTTCCCTCTCAGATCTCTCCTCGTCCTCTTCGAACTACATCTTCTGCCGTCTACTCCGTGCAAACGTACCAAGTTCATCCTTCGACGGCACCCGAGCCGTCTCGCATCAGCCTCGAAAGTGATAGCTTGCGATTGGCCCTAGTCCATTGGTCTGACACGCACAATCGGTCTGATCAGGCTAGCCATCGAATACCTCAAGTCAAAGCAAACACCAGCAGTTCATGCAACAGCCGCTCACTGAGTAATGACTGCTTCTTGTAAGTGCCCTTCCAACTCCCTGTGCTCCGTGCAGACAGAGGCTCGGCTCCACATTCGCATTGGACAATGCGTGCAGCATGACTTTCATGTGCCAACGGCTTTGCTGTCATGACGCGCTCCAAAGTTTTGCCACGTGCAATCGCAACCAGAACTGACACACCGACTTGCAGCTCAAAACGATCTTACGAGCTTTCCTCCATTCGACGATCACGACCACGACAAACTCGACCCTCAAGATCTTGACAAACACGATTCTCCCTTTGAGCTTACCCTCGACAGCGACGTGTTGGATACCAGCGCCATGGTGGGCGCCGGCTCTCCTTACATCAAGGCGGAGCCTAACGAGTTCTTCGACCCAAATCAGTACATGCAATACGGCAACAACGGCCAGCAGCAGCAGCAATTCGCTGCGTCGTCGGGTGCTATGAACATCAATCCTGCCAGCCTGTCCAATGGTATGTCGCAGAGCTTCAGCCAGAACATGGGTTCCAGCTTCCACATGGGCAACTCGGGTATAGCAGACGATGAGCTGCTGGATCTGCAGCTGGATAATGGCGGCAACACTCAAGGCAACAACTTTGACTTCAACACCGGCGTCCAGAACTTCCTCCAGAACAATGCCCACTCCAACCAGCAACAAAGCGGAAGCTTGTTCTCGCATACTCCTGATGGCGCGCCCATCCAATCGCCTTTCACCAACGAGTTCAATTACTCCCAGTTCCGTCCCATGCCGGGTCAACAATTCCCTGGCGGACAAAGCTTGCCACAGCAGGCAGGATATCGCTCGCAAATGCAGCAGCAAATGGAGCGCAAGTTCTCAGAAGCTCGCTCACCTGCTTCGCCCCACACGAGTGCCAATCACTTGCAAGTGAATGATGGCTACCACCCTGGCATGCAAATACGTCACTCAAGGCAGCAGAACTCGATGGGTGGCAACGAATGGGACAGCCCGCCGAGTCATCACACAAGCCACCAAAGTTGGGGCGACGGCTCTCCGTTCCCATCACCAAACAACGGTCAACCCATGAACCGACAGATTTCAGAAGTGCTGCAGAATACTCACCAACACAAGGTCGCATCATCGCTTCCAACCATTCCCACCAAGATGGAGCCTGGGACTGGACCTGTCGGACAGACACAAGAGGCTAAGCGCAGAAGGCGCCGCGAGTCTCACAACCTCGTTGAGCGCAGACGC
The DNA here is from genome assembly GCA_019775635.1 of Cladosporium sp. VS III D KN 1. Lineage (NCBI taxonomy): Eukaryota > Fungi > Ascomycota > Dothideomycetes > Cladosporiales > Cladosporiaceae > Cladosporium > Cladosporium sp. VS III D KN 1. The sequence continues at coordinate 70,066 of JACWFN010000058.1, forward strand.
CGCGACAACATCAATGAGCGCATTCACGATCTCGGCACTCTTGTTCCTCAACATCGACTTGAAGATGAGAAAGTACGCAAGCACTTGCAAACAAATGCGCCGCTCTCACCCTCGATCGCCAACGCTGGTGGCATGTCTCCACCTGCAGCCACTTCGCTCCTCGCCGGTCCTGCAGGCCGCCGCGCAACTGCGGGTAACATTACACAAGGTCTTCCCATGGAGGACAAAGACAAAGGTCCCAACAAGGGTGACATCCTCAACGGATCTGTCGCATGGACCCGCGACATGATGTGGTACACTCACCGCAAGCTTCGTCAAGAGCAGGAGCTCAAAGAGCTTGTTGCCAGCCTTGGCGGTACCTGGCCTTTCACTCCCGACGAGGATGAGAAGCGCATGCACAGCGAGCTTTGCGAAGTCTTGAATAAGCATGCACCGCTTGGAGGATTCCCAGACTACACTCGCAAGCCTGGCTCCCAGCTGAGAGTACCTGGCTTCACAAATGTTGCCGGTGACAGCATCAATGCAGATGGTCAAGTCGTCCCCGGTCAGAACGGCAACGGCCAAGATGTCAGTCCTGGGTTTCAGTCTGGCGGCAGTGGAATGAGCTCAGGTGGTGTGTCACACAACGCGGGAAACTTCAGTGGCTGGCACGGTGACTTCAAAGAAGAGGACGAGTATGCGATCATGGAGTCGTAGGACGTCCCCTCTGATTCAGCCGTTTTCGACTGGGCCCATGAACCGACCGGACCCGATCTAGAGCTGTCTTGAACATTCCTTTGCGTAACCCACCTGGCTCGAGCAATCTGGAGCAACCCTACTTCTTTTTGCCTACCAACAGATAGATCACAAGCATAGCACACAGCCACGGCACTGCGAGCACATCCCAAGCGACCGTGGCGCCCAATGATACCCCTTGCATGAACGACATCTCCCCACTCTTCAGGATTTCTGACCCGGCGTTTCGGTTCGATTGCGACACAACCTTTTGACTCTTCCCGACCATTCGGATGTTTCAGCTTGACACCAACTCACTTGATACCGACTTACAATCATACTTTCACACCAAAGACACCCATACATCAGCCTACCCTTGCTGTTTCACTTCCACAACCCTCTCGAACACTCTGCTGTCTGCGCTTGCAATTCACATGGGCAAGTAACAGGCATGATCTGAGGTTCAGGGTCTAGCAATTCCAGCATCATCATCATCGGCGTTTGGAAACGAGAAACCTGGATTCAGCGCCAGGCAACACGGTATTGCAAGGAACACACATGGAATGGAGTCAGGAAAGTGGAAACATTTGGAGTGAGTGGCGGGCATATGAATTTCACGACCGCGTTACTGTTGATGTTGTTCTTTATTTTGGACGTTTTCTTTGCATTTTCCTCTTTTCGTTTGGAACCTGCACTGCGACTTGCTTCTAGCTTACCTCCTTATTATTCCTCAAGACGTTTCCTCAGATTGAACTCGCTTTCCATTCATCTTTCATACCTTTCCACAAGGCATTGCTAATTCTCCTCTGCGGGCCGATGATTTCCCTGCATTTCATGATGTACTTTGTGGCACTTGAAACTCTTTCTTCTATAACCGTCCATCGAGTCACGATAATCCATTTGGAATCAATTTGAATTTGATAAACTTATCTCTATGATCCTATTGAATGAGTTGAGAACAAAAGTAAGATATCATCATCCCTTCCTTACTTTCTGGCAGTCACTTTGCTTTCAGCGAATCCCTTTCGAAATGGTCCCTGTCCGGTCTCATCATGCGTGCGGCATCACGCATGTCTGTCAGATCTCGGTCGTCTTCCTGCCTGCTGCATTGCGCCGTGGGTGTGTAGCTGCGACGCAGATGGCAAGCGATCGGAGAGGACGCTTACAACATCGCTGGCGACAAGGCGGTACGTTATTGTGCTTGCCGTTGCCATTTACAATGTCGCAGTCAGAGACTTGCTGCCGTGAGAGGAGAGGCAGCAATCCGATTTCTGCGCGTACGATTGTGTTCTGTGCCAAGTGGCGAGCGGGCTTCTTTCTCGGGCTGCGCATTGGTTTCGTCCATGTGGCGAAGCAAGCTCTTCGGTTGTAGGCGGTAGATTGTGTTGTCTTGGTACTGAAGCGACTGCGATGTTGCTTCTGCCCGACTCAGTGCACGATCACCGGAGCGTCCTGTCCGCGAGCAATATAGAAGAGCGATCCTTCCCAGGCCATCTCCTCATAGCAAATGCCTCGATCCATCCCATAGTGCTGTTGACTTCAAGATCGAAGCTCCAGATCATTTCTTCACTCCCTTCCCAACATCGTCCGTCACAGTCTGTCCCTCCCCATAGCCCAGATTCTTCATCTCGTCCTGAGCCATCAATCCTCTCTCCATTCGACAACTGAGGTAATTCTTGCTCAGTTCGCGACACTCGGGCGAGTTGACTCCTCGGGCAGTCTTGAGGCAGCGGAGGTATTGTTTCATGAGTGGTTGGCATTCGGCATCGTGGTCGAGAGGGAATGAGCCCTTTGCTGGAGGATTCGGGCGGCCGATCTTCACGCCGGTGCCGGGAGCGCCGAAGGTGGACATTTTTGTGTTGTCGTGGTGTTTTTCTTTGCTCAAGCAGCTTTGAGGGGTGTGAACAGATTATTTCGTACAGTCGCGCAGTGTATTGGGAAGGCAAATGGGAAAGGCGCAAGAGGATGGCCGCTTTCTTGGACGTGGTCTGTGCTGTGACCTTCGCCTCTCGCCGAGGCTCTTTATACACTATTATCGCGAAATGATATGAACAGGGTCTAGTTATGGGCTCAGCTACGGCTGGAAAGAAGGGATACATGGTATTTCGTGATCTATAGATGGCACATTCAACAATACGCCGTTTATGTGCATTGGCGTTCGAATTTGCCTTCGTCGTCTGCAGTTTTCATGAATGCTTCGTATGCATAGCTATTCGTCTCGTCCTCGTATAGTACAATAGTCATACATCGCCACCCATTATCATCGTCTGGCTGCTGCACCAGGCGTCCAACTACTCGGCTGCCAGGTCTCGCCAGGTGAGCCCTTGGGTAGCTGGTTCGCCCAAGGTGCCTCTCCTTCCTTTTTCTTGCTCGGTCGCTCGCTAGTAGCCTCGCCTCTGAACCTGCCTTCGTCCACCTTCTCTCCCTCCATCGCCCTACCCACCTTCTCCTGCTCCTCAACAGCACTACTCACGCCTTGCTTATCCTCCGGCTCTGTCATTGGCACATATCCGCCAGGGTCATTCGTGCCGATCGCCGGCACGGGTTGCTGTCTTTCCGGCGCATCGAGGAAGGACTCCTTTGACTTCCAGCGCTCGTCTGCTTCCGCCGCTAGCTCTTTCATGCGCTCTCGTCGCGCTACGTCAAACGCTTGTTCTTGTATTGAGGGAGGTTCGTGGCGGGTGTGTCGGAGCCATTGGTGCCATTGCGCTGCGGGAGCGAATTGATTAGCATCATAGTCGTCAATAGAGCGAATACTTTCTGTTGTCCAACTTACGCGAAATCTTCACATCCGAGTAATGTCCCGCCCTAGCATACTTGACAATCCTCCTGAAGCGCTGCGCATTCATGGCATCTTTGAATTCCCAGAAGGTGTTACCAGCTAGGTCCGAGCCGGCAAGAAACTGTCGCCGCCAGGGCAGGCGGAGGGTCTTCCATTTGAACCAGAGCTGTTTGATGGCGCCAGGCGCCTTTGGTGGGCGTGCTGACATATTTTGTTTGATGTGGATGTATGTGTATGTTTAAAGGTGAAACGCCGCTTTGGTTGCTTACCTTTCGAGATTCGCGCGTCGATCGTCGAGCCATGACGGACATTTTGCCGAACCGAGTCGAGTCGTTTCAAAAGACATGTTCACAAGTGTATATACATGTTTACTGATTACCTCTTGCTACTGCTCACTGATTGTATTGTTCTTTCCATTCATGCAATCGTGATCGATACTGTTATCGCTCTTCTGAATACTGCTTGGCAGGAAGCCTTGCAACATGTCTCCGCAGTGTTCCACAACGATGCACTTGCGTGGGAACCGTTCAGGCGCCCTTGGTCTCCAGCCCCAGCTGTGCTGGCTTGAAGGATCTGGCACTCTGCACACTTTTAGCTCTTCCATCTGGCGTAACTGTCTCAATTCATTCGTAGCAGCCTTGTCGGTATGGAAGCATTCAGTACACGGGTCTTGTCGGCAATAGAACACGACCCTTCGCAGGTTTCGCACCGGACGAAGGTGCTTGCATTGCTTGACAATGGCTTGATATGCGCAACACCAGCGCTGTCCGCGGTATTCCGATCTCCAGACTATCCAGATGGCCAGGGAATGCAGGCATGACAATCGAAAAGGTGAAAGCGAGTTCAGGAAGTGTGCCAGAGACGTATCGTCGGTTGCATAACTTCCTGTGCGTCTGCGTGGGGCGCGTGGTCTTGGTTCCCAATTTTTGAAGAATAGAGTGCCTGTAACCACAGCAAGCTTGTTGATCTGATAAAAGATGACCTCTGCTTCGCGATGGATCTGCCGGCAGACTAAGAGGAGAGATAGAACGCTTGGTCGAGGTTGCGGGATTGGTGTGAGCCAGACGAGTCCATCGACGTTATCTTTGTCGTTTGGTTCAATTCGGAGGGTGAGCTCCCATATGAAAGTCCGAAGCTCGCTTGGTAGCTTGGTGAGTAAGAGACTTGGACTCATGCTCGAGGTGAAGATTGTCATCGATGCGGTGCAAAGATCAACCTGATTTTGTCGCTATATACATGTTCAATAAGCTCATTTCGACTCAAGACACCCTGTGCATGAATCGACACTCTTACCAGGGCGACAAGAATAGCTTTCAGCTCGAGACCTGACACGAACAAATCTCATCGTGGCTCTGCTGCGCCACTGAAGCAGGTCTGGTTTCGCTGAAGCGAATACGGACATGGCATTGGACCTGCATATGAATGTAAGTAGGGTTGGGGCTGATTTCGAGATCAGTCCAATCCACTCCACCCATCGGCCTCGATGCACAGAGAACGACTGTCTGAAACGATACAGATGAGCGGAATCATGACTGTCCGTTATCCACTTCTGTACCGAGTCTCGGCCGTGAAGCACAAGATTCGCATCAAAGTGATGGAATGGTATAGGACGACCCCGCATCCACCCCGCCTGGGGAAACGGCAGTCGTATCACTTGATCAGACGGCTGAGGGAGAACCCTATGTTTTGGTGGACCAGGATCAGCTACCTCGGTCTGAAGGGCTCCAGAACAATGGCAATTGAAAAGTGGACGACGAGAGCTTGGGCAAAGAGGGGTTTCTTGGTGCTACTTAAAAAACGGCTGATCCAGATGCAAACCTTGGATTAGTGTACTACACTCCAACGCCAGATAACATCACAAATAATCGATAGAACGACAACTATGGCTGAAGTCGAGATTCCCAAGCAGTGCAAGGCAGGTGTTGTTGTGAATGAAGGTCCAGACTTTAAAGTCGAGGTACAGATGGTCGATGTTCCTGAGCCTGGTAAGCGATTCAACAAAGCTTCAAGCAATGTGCATCGCATTAACGCATGCTCTAGGCCCAAACGATCTTCTCCTCAAGCTTAACTGCACTGGGTTATGTATGAGCGATGTACACTTCATGATGAACGACTGGGCCGTGCCTCCGATGTCAACATTCGGCACGAAGTGCGCAGGCCACGAGGGCGCAGGTATAGTCGTCAAAGTCGGCGCCAACGTGCAAGGATGGTCAGTCGGTGACCGCGGAGGAGTGAAGCCACTTTGGGATGTCTGTCACAATTGCGAACAATGCTACAGCGGTCGGGAAAATTACTGCCAGAAGGGCGTGTACACCGGTCTGGTCGCAACAGGCACTTACCAACAATATATCACCTCGCCGGCAATCTACACGAGCAGGATTCCGGAAGGCGTGCCTGATGAGGTTGCAGGACCAATTATGTGCTCTGCCAGTACTATGCACCGGGCCTTGATCGAGGCAGACTTGAAGCCGGGTGACTGGGTTGTGTTCCCTGGAGGAGGTGGTGGTGTTGGTATCCAGGGAATCCAGCTTGCAAAGTAAGTGTCTTGAGGAAAAGGAATGGCATGTGATAGAGCTGACACCCTCCCAGAGCCATGGGAATGCGTGCAATTGCCATAGATGGTGGCGACGCAAAGCGCGATCTTTGCATGAAGATGGGCGCCGAGGACTTCGTTGACTTCACTAAAGAGAAAGATGTGCCGGCCAAGATCAAAGAGATCGCAGATGGCATTGGTGCCCATGGAGTCTTGGTCACAGCATACCAGGCCTACAACGGTGAGCTTACCGATGACCGCCGATGGGAGGAAAGCTAATAAGTCATCAGACTCGATCAAGTACATCGGTGACCGCATCGGCGGCAGGATCATGGCCATTGCTCTCCCGCCAGCTGGCACCATCACCCTCGGCACCGATCCCAACTTCTTCGCTTTCAAGAACTTGAAGATCATTGGTACGCTCGTGGGTACGATGCAGGATACTGCTGCTACTCTTGATTACGCGAGGAGAGGCATGCTCAAGTCGATCTGCGAGGTCAGAGGCATGAGCCAGATGCCAGAGAGTGTGCAGCAGCTGAGGAGGGGAGAAGTGGCTGGCAGGATTGTGATTGATTTCAACAAGGACTGAAGAGCGTAGATGCATGTGTGTGCATATGGATGTCTGCATGAATGTCGACATCGCTGTAGTCGTAGATGGAACCAGGTGTAGCAGTAGGAGAGCAGGGAGTGTATAGTCGGAAATGCCTGTCTAGGACGCGCTTTGGATAACGATCAAACGAAGAGATAATTACTCATACCGTGATTATCGGATTGCATTTGTGTATATCCTCGATTCCACCAACCATGTCAGCTTGTTGATTTGTTTTGGTTCTTCAGGAGCACAGACAGCTGCTTAGCGCTCGCTTCAGCAGCCGCCTGCCACCTCCCGTCGCAACGTCGTGGGCATGGACCTCAGCAGCTACCACCGTCGCTGCACCTCACCCCGTCACTACTTGCGAAGGAAACACCATTGCACGCCCGCCCGACTCTGTTCGCCGCCAGGTGCTATACCAACAACTCTCCGCGCCGCTGCTGACCCCATGCGCCCGTCGAGCTCCACCCCGCGCTCAACCCAATAGCCTCGACACCGCCGTTCAACGTGGATTCAGACACCTCCTCCGTTCATACCACTCCTTCCCTCCGCGGCCACGCGCCTGCTCCTCAGCCGAAGATAGACGTAGACTCGCATTACGATCTCGAGAACACACTTGCGAAAGCGCGCCAGGAACACTCATCCGCAGCGACTGAATCTCCGCCGCCCTTCTCCTCTCACAACTTCCCGTCGAGATACTTTCCCGCGCCCTCGCCCGAAGACCCATACTCTACTCTTGTCACTGAATCGGAGGCATCACACTCGCTTACTGCACTTGCTTCACCGCCTTCCGGTCCTGCACCACCCTTTGAGGAGTCCGAATCCGCAACTCCCACCACACCGGGCGCTCTCGAGGCCGCCGCAAGCTCTGTTCTTGTAGATACCAAAGCTGCGCTTCCCAGGGATACCAAGGACCGCCAAGGAAGCAAAGATCTAGACGACGGAGAACCACCGCCACCTTATACTGAAGGTTCCAGTCCACTCGACGGCTTTACATACGTCATGGCTGCTGCAGGGAGCATTATCACTCAGGTCCAACAGGGTGGACCTGCGCCTATAAACACGGCGCTTGGAGGTGAGCCAGGCAGTGTAGAACTCCTTTCCTGGAATCATACTGACTGATGATGACACAGCCGCTGACGAGAACATCACGCTTGAACTACGGTTGGTATACTCCACATATGTGTACTGAACTTAGCTGACTAGGTCACCAGCGGCTCTCGCTTCACGCTCTCTCGCGATGAACTTCTCACACTTCCGGAGTTTGTTCTGCTTTCTCTTTTCCCCAACGGCCTTTTGCCCGATGGCCACATGAACAGCTATCAAGACGGAGATGTCTACCCAGTCGACGTAAGCCAGCCTGCAATTACCCAAACCAGCGCATCTACTGTCTTGATTCGAGAAATCGAGACTATAATGTGCAACCATGACTTATTCTTATCTGACATTATCTACCAATCACAGTATGATCCTACTTCGCTACAGTACATGCTCGAGTTCTTCAGACAAGTAGCACAGACCATCCCACAATCCGTTGACGACGAGTCTGTGGACCAAGCCAATCAGGATCCATCAGCACCGAACACAATGCCCATCGAGCCCATGCAGGGTAATGCCCGTGACATGCTGCAAGATCGCGCTGGGATCATCGTGCTGCGTGAGGATCTCGACTTCTACTGCATCCCGCCGCGAAAGGATATTGAGCAGCATGAAATGATCGAAGTCAAACGTGCAGCCGGTAGAGCTTTGCTGAGGCAGGATGGTATTTTCTCCGGCTTGAGGAAGAGTGAAGAACCTGGCACTACCGAACAGCACCTTATCGAGATGCTGACTGCTGGGTATGTGCATTCCCGTATCTGTTTGCAACAACAACAGTTGACTGACATGATACGCAGTGGATTTGATCGCGCCGACACCTGGGGCCACCGTGCAGCCGAACCTAACAAGGCTGTTATCTGCTCGATCGCGCTCGCACGCCTTCGCACTGACATTCGTGGGGATTCGGCCGCCAACAGTAATGCTGTCGGCATGGCACAGAAATTGCTTTTGTTCTGGCGTAAACCTGCCAGGCGATGCTGGTGGGAAGGTGTTGAGCTTAATGATGTAGAGGGTGTGTCTGGCCCACTGAAAGTTTGGATTCGCAGAGTATGGACTCTGGAAATGGTGAGTGTCGTCAAAAGATAAGTGTCCTTCTCTCGCATATGCTGACTGATATCTCACAGAGCGTCATTGGTCTGCGCTAGTGACGAGGACAACACCAATGGTGACCAGAAATGTCACTACCTTGTCCGCCTACCACACGGCATCCCCCAGCAGAGAGGGCTTCTTGATATCAGTCTACAGCAATGATCGCTGCAACGACACCTTTTCACGCCAATGGTCGTCATTCACATCATACCTCATGGCTGGGAAGCTACAATGTGGCCAGAAGGAATGTACCTCTGCAGCAATGTCTTCCTGGCACAAAGGACTGAAGTGCCACAAGACTGCCGACCCACCCACTCGACATATACCCTTATTGCTTACCTTTTCCTTTACCTGTTTCTCTCTTTCATTCGCGAATGACGAAGAATAAGCTTCGCGCAGCTTGTTACATTCCAGCACATAATGGCCACGGAGCTTGGCCAGTTTAGACAGAAAAGCCCAACTTTAGTAACGACCGTTGCGCATGCAAGAGCGTTGGCGCATTTTGGGATTCCGTGTACGGACTTCCTGCTTTCTCTTGTTTCCTTTCTTCTTGGGACTGGGTTGAGGCGAGGCTGTCCGCTTTGTTGATAGTTCATAGGAGGGCAATCCTTTTGTATACATACACTCATCCGAGTATTTGTGTTCTCGCAAGCGAGTGACTATCGTGGCAGTTCCAGCATCCTTCACTCTCATGAATCCATCTCCTGTCGTTCGCCGAGACGCTCGAGCCTAGGGCCAATGGTCCCATGTGTACAGTACTAGCTCATAAGTTTGCACATGCCTGGATGTTACATTGTGCCAGTATCGGCGGCTACAGATAAATGGCTTATATTGCATAGTATGGAGAGGATGAAAGACACTCCTAGAGCCATCAAGTACCAGTAATGTGTTACCTTCATTCTCGATTCATCTGAAGATAGAAGTTGCCGCTGAGATGCCATGTGCAGACTTGTGAGGAATGACTGTAGCTCACGCAGGAGGTGCGATGCTGGACTTGTGGAGGAGCCTTGCGGTGAGCGACGACTGTGATGACTCCCATTCGGACGCTGCTGTCTGTTCATGCTGGAAGCTTGGCGGAATGCTGACAGAAGATCTATTCGATCCACGCTTCACCAGTGGTTCCAAAAGTTGACCTTCATCCGAAGGTCCCGGCGGCTTGGTGGAACCTGCACGGCTGGCGCGAGGCAAAGTCAGCGAAGCCACAGTGCTCATGGTTTCTTTGACTACTTTGTAGCCATTCGCCATCTGGAAGTCCAGACCTGCTTGAGGACCACCTACATCAAGTCAGCTTAGGGGTGCCCTTCGTGGATTGAAGGGATTGACTCTTACGATAGAGCAAATGCATCCAATTTACTAGCACAGGAGCCCAGACAGCCACTGCGATGATTTGTCCAAGACTCCATGCATTCCCTCGCTGAGAGACAGGAACAAGGAGCATGCTAGCGGCGACCAGCAGCGCGATTGAGGTGACAGTCAACCAGAACTCCAAGATGGCCACGACAGTATGGAAGGTGCGCTTGAGATATCGGCGCTGAGAGTCCTGCGGCAACCTAGATATAGCCCATTCGAAGATATCGCCTGGAACATAAGGCAGGACACGGAAAGTCCTGAATTTCGTGGCGGCGAGGCCTATGAGTACCAGGAGTGGCACTATCACTGCCGGCTCACTGAGAAAGAACGTGTTGTAAGCCATAAGGGAGTACGGCCCAAGCCAGGTGGGAATGATCTTTTCGGTGAAGAGGTCGCTGAAACAGTGCCGCAAAGGGTTGGCATTACCACACTGCTCTGGACTGACCCCATCGCTCATTAGCTGGTGAGCTTCGATTGTGAGGGTGTTGGCAAAAGACCATGTTGCAATCGCGATCAACACGCAGCAAGAGGAGGCTATGAGGATGAACCAGTCCACTACCGCTTGGTGGCGGCGTATAGTGCAAAGGTTCAGTACAACCGGGAACACGCCGATGGCGCCAATCAACTTGATCAGAAACCTGTCGGCCACCAGTTCGATCACAGATGGTGCCATGAGTAACTTCGCCTTTCGAAAAGTGATAAGACAGGCAACCTGAAGGGTGATCGAGAAGAAGATCTGGGTCTCCTGAAACCCAACTAGAGCCGACACGGTGGCAGCCGTACTGGAGCGAGTCCTGAAAAAGTCTAGCTTCTCTTCCAATCTGGCCTTCGTGCGTGGGACAAGGCGTCCACAGACGGCAAGCCTGAGCTCAGGAGCTCTCATGAAGACCCAGCCAAGGATTGCGATCGCGAGCTGTTGTATATAGGACGCGAGGACCTGCATGTTCAGAGTAAGCGCTATTCACATACGAACTCATCTCTGTGGGTTACCATACTCCTGCTCCTCCTATGTCTGGATTCGGAGTGTTCCACCCTAGTTTGCAAAAGTGCCTGTCGACATACTATGCCAAGATGGCATGAGCGCCTTGTCACATCCACATGGTCGATACTCTAACTTACCAGTTTCGGATGCCAGATCTTGTCGAGCAAGCCAACCCCATGTCTGGTACGGTAGCCTATGTTCCCGGGATTCCGCTCACATTTCTTCAGATCGAGCTGGTTACACATTGCCTCCCTACACAGACCAACTGCAGGCCAATCTCCCGGATGCGGCTCGGTACTTTCAATTGAGGTACTGGTGTTGAGACCGATCCCATACTTCTCCAGCAGACCCGCGGATTCCTCAAACAGCCACTTCTGCGAGGCGCTATACTCAAGGACAGGTAAAATTAGACAGTTCTGGAGAGTAAACATGCCTCTTGTATCATTCCAGACCGCTTTCGGATTCGTCTCAATGTGCCTGCAGATCTCTGGGCAGTCCCAACCGTCATGCGCGTGACATCCCGACTCCCAGAGATAAACGACATTTTTCAGGTGCGCTGGGCGTCCTCGTGACTGTGGGTTACTGTCAAGGTGTATGGGAATACCAGCATCAGACAAGGCCTCCATAAAGGAGTAGCCGTGGACCGTAGAGCTAGACGGGAGTTCTCTGACAGTAAGAGAAGAGACTGCAGCTGTTTTCGACATGATGCACCTGATAGGTTGGTGATCGGTGCCCAATGTATCTCTTCACATGAGCACAACGGGATGCCTAGAAGATCGAATGTCAAATCTCCCCGAATGTCTGACCCTCGAGCTCTTCTCTTAGTGAAATTGATGCTACGATGATGTGGTAGTTGCGCCGTATTATATTGATGATGCGCCATTCAGCGGTCGCTCTGGGGCCGCGAGGATTCGATGCAAGAATGCTCCAGGTTGCGTAGTAGATTGGTATCGAGATTCCGAGAATTGTCACAAGTGCACGGCGAGCATGTGCGATTATGTAGTTTTTTGTACATATTCCACCTCAGCTAAGGCTACGCAGCTGAGCATCCACAACTTTGAAGTGTGGTGCCACTGCATTTTTGACCTGCGAACCATACTCGCAAGCTGCCGTCCGTATAGATTGCTGAAGCACAAGGCTGAAAGTACATTGTGTTGGCTCGTGGCGTGTTCACCACCTTTGCTGCGCGAACGGCATGAGCCGAAGTTGAAGATCGACCTCATGTAGGCCTGCAGAACCCATGTCACGCCACAGCTATGCGCTGCAGATCATGCCACGAGAGAGCGTAAGCCGCATGTACGCATGTAGTACTGGAAGCGGGCTAGTTTGAATGTATAGTATGCATTATGAGTAAATTAGATATGAGTATATATGAACAGTCTGCCGCTTTTCACTTTTTGGCGTGAAAGCAACCTGTAAATGCAACCACCGGGAGCGTCTCGTAGAGAAAACGCTACCCACCAACGCCGCGCTAAAGTGTCAAAAGATGATTGAAGATACGAGAAAGAGCAAAGACGAGGAATGTCTTCCTTTACTTCCTGCTGAACTTGCTAGCCCTTGAGTTGCTGCGGCTGAGCCTGCCGTTACCAGAAGTCTTGAAGCTTTCGCGGGTGTTGACGCGGTCGAGATCGAAGGGGTTGCCGTCGTAGCTTGTCTTCCTGGCACTTGGCTCAGGCCTGCTCTGTGTCGGGCGAATGGGAGCGAAGCCCTCGCCGCGGGTCTCGTCCTCGTATGAGTAGTCAATAGCTTCACGCTCCTCAGACTCGCGGCGCTCAGCGCGCTCCTTCTGTGCATCAATCTTCTCGTCGTCTTCGACAGATCCGGTGACAGTCTGAGCGTCAGACTCCTCAGAGGCAGTCTGGCCGTCCATCTGCTTTTGCAGGTTCATCATGAAGGCAGCGGATTGGGCAGCGAACTTGCACTTCTCGCGGATCGCAGGGCCGAACTTGTAGAAGAGGAAAGGCATGGGCACGCAAGCAAGGGCGAGGAAGGCCGGGACGGTCGAAGCCCAGTGGATGCCGAGGTTGTGGTACATCTGGGTGGTGAATAGAGGGAAAGCCGCACCGAAAAGCGAACGCAGGACAGCGTTGGCAGCGAGCACCGAGGCTGCGAAGATGGTGTAGGCATCGATCAGGTAGTTCATCATGCCAAGGAAAATGAGCACCATGCCAAATCCGAAGGGAACGCCAGCGAGGATAGAGACGACCCAGTGAATGCTCGGAGAGTTGGTCCACGCAAACCAGAAAAGCCCAATAGGAACGGCAATACCTCCGAGCATGGTGGGAGGGAGACGAGACTCAGGAGGCGCGAAGCCCTTGTACTCGTCGCTGAGCTTGGCATATCGCTTGTTATCCCAGATACTGTAGGCAACGGCGATAAGCATACCAACAGCTACGCCGATGAAAGCAAGACCACCGATACCGGGGCTCCAGCCACGGTTCTGTTGGTAGACGATAGGGAAGGCGCCGAAAAGCATGTAAAGGGTGCCGTAAATGATAGCCATGTAGATGCTGATGAGGAAGACGATGGGCTCGCGGAAGAGGAGGATCCAAGGGCGAGAGAGCGAGGTCTTGAAGACTTTGCCGAAGGTGGTTGGGCCCTGGTCGACGTCGCCACGGCTTCTGTAGACCTTGCCAGTGCGCTTGGACAGCTCAGCAGCACGCTTGCGGAGGATAGTAGGGGCGTAGGTCTCAGGGAGAAGCAGACAACCCAGGAGCCAAAGCACGCCGGTGAAGATTGCCATAACACCCTCAACCCAGCGCCAGCCGACGCTCTCGCCAACGAAGCCACCAACGATAGGTCCCAACACAGGACCCATGAAGGGTGCTGCTGCGAAGAGAGTAATGGCCAGACCACGTTCCTTGGCCGAGAACATGTCGGCGATAACACCACCAGCGTTTGTAAGAGGTGAGGAACCAAAGGCGCCGGCGAAGAAACGGAGGATGATGAGCGACTGGATGTTCTGGGCACCAGCTGCACCAGCGTTGAACGCAGTCAACATACCGTAGGTGCCAATGTACAGAACCTGGCGACCGAAAAGCTCAGACAGAGGCGCCCAGATCAGAGGGCCAATAGCGAAACCAAGGACGAAGAGCGAAATTCCAAGGGTAAAGATTTCCTGGCTGCAGCCGAATTCCACGATGACTTGCTTTGCACCTCCGGAGTAGGCCGATGAGACGAAAGCGACGGCGAGTGTTGCGATAGCGACAAGTGCTGTGATGCTCCATTTCTTCGCTTCGCTGTAGAGCATAGGGTTTCTGGGGTCATTGGGAATGAAGATGACGACGTATGGGTCCTCGTCCGTTCCTGATCCCTCGTACTTGTAGTTCTCGACCTCCGGTGTTACGCCATGGTGGTTGAAGACTTGTGTGAGATGCGAGAGCTGGCTGGGCTTGCCAGACTCGACGTCCTTCTCTGCCATAGCGAGAGGGTGTCTCGTGAAGAGTGCTAGATGAATGCGTAGTGTGTCCTGTAGAGTCCTTGGGTGTGTTCGGTGTTTGTTTGTGGGAGAGGTGAGGGATGATGGAGCAATGGCAATCCCAGTCGTATGATGCAATCGTCCCAAGAGTCCAGCAGGCCAGTGTCGATCAAAGCAAAAAGAAGCTAACGGTGGCACAGGAGAGATACTTATTCTGGGGATAAGAAAAGAAGAGTGGTGACTAAACACCGAAAATCCACCTACATGCAGAAGATAGCCAGATTGGATTTTGCATTACGGCCGTCTGCACGAATTGTCTGCCGGGCCCGAGCGTATTGTTAGCAGGACACCGAGGCATGTTGTGGCGATGCGGCATGGCAACGGGCGTATGTCTGCACAAAACGTCGGGGGCGTCGAGTTATGCAAGCCTGCAGCCGACTCGCCGGAGCCACTTCTGGGCTTCTATTGGCTGTAGAAAAGCTTATTCTTTGCGAGTGTGTCTCTGCTGCCGGTTTGCCGAAATCTGGTGCGGTCGCCGGTGCAAAGACAGCACCGACTTGCCTGCGTGGAAACTCTTGTGATTTCCTTCAGGGCTGAGCTTGTCGCCGCAGCGGTTGATGACTTAGCAGGGGTCGTCCGTCAGCTACGGAATATAGGTCTTCCGTCGTGCCTCTCCTCAGAGGCTCAGCCTCGTGTATTCGTATCTGTCGCATTTAGACTTCGACTTCTGTTTCTAAGCACGACTCAAGCATCGCTGGCGGCCTCATGTCTGGGCAACTCTATTCGGCCTCCTTTACGGAGTTGAGGTACCATCTTCCGGTCCACGTCATTTCTTTCTGACAAGAGCGTGATGATGGAGGCATGCATACGAAAGTGTGAGCGTCCTCTGCTCTCACGACTATCTTGACGACTGGTCTAGATGCCCCTAGTGCGTTGAGCGCGAGTGGACGTTCCATCACCCACGCGAGATTGGCGAACGGCGTCTGGTGGGTCAAAACGTGTCAAACGAGGCCGGTGCACACCCGGAGCCACCGATAGTGTCGAGTATTTCGGGAACCTGGTCCTTTCAAGTTTAGCGAGCTTGATAGAATTTGGGATTATGTTAGCAACGCGTCTGCTTTGCACAAATGTGCTATATGTTGGGCTGGCGGACGCATTAAGCATTGCTTTAGGTCAGCCACAAGATTTTCATACTTTTTTCGCGTACCTGCAACTAATGCATGTGTCCAATACTTCGAATAATGCCGACGCCACCTCGTCAGTTGCTTGACTCTTGCGTGAAGTATATCGTGAACGTCATGGTAGTTCGGTCACATCGACTCAATACTCGTGTTCTTGAGATCGAGAGGACTTGTGCCTCATGTCATGTCTTTTGAGTCATTCCAGTACGCGAAGTCTAAGGAACCACGCGAGTGGGTACAATGAGTCCAGCGCATCATAGCTGGTAGCATCCTGAATAATGTGCTTCGCAAGCACACGATTTTAACTAAAGTAAGGAAAAGCTTGTCTTAATGCCCTGATGCGAGTGGCTTGGCAGATCGAAGTGACAGATTAAGACTCCGTCGCAATATATCATCAACAGGATCTCGCTCAAGGGATCAACAACAGGCAGCCCAAATGATGCCGAACATAGCACAGAACATCCAGGTCGGCGCACGTACTAACCTGTTCACGTCTCAGCTCGGTCTGTCAGCCGCATCGTACTTGCGCATTCGCACTCAACGATGGCTACAGTGTTACGCAGCACAATGATCCTCCATGCGACGCAGTGGAGGCTGAGCCATCGCAGAGGATGGTTCTTTATGCGAGCACCCCAATGGCATCCTCTGCTTACTTGGCTGCCTGCTCGGGACAGCCTCCACTGCCGCTTTCTCATACGGCGCACGGTTCCTGGGTTGCTCACATGTACGAACGAGCCAATCAGAAGGCGGGACAAAGAACCCACCCTACTTTCGCATACCGCGAACAATGCTAAGCCCTGCCTCCATCCTGCCGGCATACCGAATTAGCTGCCGGTTTCACGGACTGTGCCTTTGTCCCTTGTACGAACTGGCCTGTCAGCGTAGTCGGACCATACCGTGCTTCACTCCATGTGGAGAGTCGCTGAATCTAGCAAAGACATGGCTGTCATCCTGCGGCGCTACAAGTATTCCTGTCTTTCCTTTGCTTGTGAGATGTGATTTTTGGAGTCAGACATTCAAGAGAGAGTGAAGACAATACGGCACTGCCACGTCCGTTGACGATCATTCTAGACAAAGCATCAGCATCTCGTGCTTCTTGCCGTTTCGAACCTTCTACCTTCGACCAGACCAGAGTGAACTTTTCTATTCTCTGAAGACACGACCTGCCACCCACACTCTCAACAGTTTACAGCAGCCCACTTGGAGACAACTTTGCTCACTGCCCACACTCAATACAATACAACCGATCTCGTTCCCATCACAATGGCCGACGACGCGGCATACGCCAACTGCAACCCTGAGATCCCCAACTACCTCTGCACCCTCGACACTTGCTGCCTCGCTCAATCGAGCTTCCTGTACAGACCTTCGTATGGCGGCAACCTCACCTTCGCCATCGTCTTCGGCGTCGCCCTCCTCCCTCAGCTTGGACTAGGAGTCTACTACAAAACATGGGGTTTCATGGTCGGCATGCTCTGCGGTCTGATCCTGGAGGTCCTAGGCTACGCCGCGAGAATCATGCTCCACAATAACCCGTTCGACAAGAATGCATTTTTGATCTACCTGTAAGTACATCAACCGAATGAGGTCGCACGCCTCTCAACCCAACCACAACCCGATCGACAGACAGACAACTAACAACTTCACTCGACAGCATCGCCCTCACAATCGCCCCAGTCTTCCTCACAGCCGCGATCTACCTGACCCTCAGCCGCATCTTCCTAATCTACAACGCCTCGCTCTCGCGCGTCTCACCCCGAACCGTCGCCCTGACTTTCATGAGCTCCGACTTCCTCTCGCTCGTGCTGCAAGCAGCCGGCGGTGGAATCGCCGACACAGCCGACGAGCAGTCTCTGAAACGCACAGGAATCAACATCATGATCGCCGGTCTGGTGCTGCAAGCCGTCTCGCTCAGCGTCTTCCTCGGCGTGTGGCTCGACTTCGCCATCCGCGTGCGCCGCCAAGGAGCCGACTCGTCATCGCCAGAGCGCACCACTGTACGCTCGCGGGCGGTGTTCAAAGCCTTCCTCGCATCACTGCTGCTCGCGACGGTGGCGATTCTGGCACGTTCGATCTTCCGCGCCGCCGAGCTGTGGGAAGGGTTCTCGGGCAAGCTGTGGAACTCGGAGACCGACTTCTTGATTCTGGACGGCGCCATGGTGGCACTTGCGGTGTTGGCGCTGAGCGCTCTGCACCCTGGCCTTGCGTTTGGCGGGCAGTGGCACGCGGCGAACTGGTCGCTGAGGACGGGCAAGGACAAGCAGACTGTGGAGGCGAAGGCGAGGAGTGAGTCGAGCAGTGAGATGGCGGCAGGCTTTTGAGGGTCACTCCTAGCTCCTCGATGGCCTTTACTTTTGACTTTCTCCTTTGTTCACACTCACGTCGATTGATCAGGCGAGCTCGAAGTTCAGCTTTGATCGAACGACCCTCGATGGTTTAGCACAGCAGATTTGGCACTAAAGTCGACCTCTCGTAGTACTAGCAGACTGGCTATAAGTAAAGAAGTTTAACTACCAATGATTCAAAGACGATATCTGCGATATCTGCGCTCGAATATCAACTTATGCCCGCCGACACCGATTCCATAAGAACCAAGGCGACCGCATAGCGTCTCGTGCGAAGCGACCGTAATCACACTGCACAAGTTGCATGGATCTGGTGCAGCGTCAACATCTCGAGTAGGGCGCATGTAAACCCGTCTGATGGACAGCGAGAAGCATCCAAGTGAAAACAAACGCGATGAAAACGAGCAAGAGGATAGGAATCTTTTTCTGAGTCGCGAAGATGTCTATTTACACAAGAGCCTCCCAACCAAACCACTTTTCGGGAGAGAGCAAAGTAATTAATAACACACCAAGTGCTTTTTTTGTCTCCTTTTGGGTCTCCCGAACACCTTTTTCCGCCCTTCCGTAGAGACTGTGAAGACCGCGTGCCTTCCGAAGAGGATGAGTTGAGATGAGAGGTAGAAGCAAGAATCAGAAAGAACAGTGTATCATGCCGATTGGAAGCGCAAGAAAGCATCAAAATTTTTTTCATCCCAACGCGTGCACGTCTGGGAGATTGGAGTGATAGAGAAAAGAAGGTCCAAACCAAGAAACAAGGACCCAGCATAATGCAGCCAGCCAAACCAGTACAACAGAAAAACGGGTCAAATAAATGCAAAGCGCCTGACGCTATGCGTGTATCAAGATAAAACAAAACCAAGAAGCAAAAATTTTCGGCGCGCCCGTTCCCAGTCTGTCCTCCCATTTGCACACTCTTTTGTGGCCCAGCTGCTCGTCAGATCGTCATGTTGGTCGAATCGTGCAAAAAGCCACGCGGCCTGAATGGGTGTAGTTGCTGGGGGTAAGTGCGAGAACAATCCCAGACTTCGGATTAAACAGCCGGCGATCCTCACAGATGACCACTGCCAGAACTCCTAAACCCAGAGGCCGCCGGTCGTGACTCCCAGTGCGCAACCCACCTCAATAGCGTTGAAAAATTCCATGCCTGAACCATGCATGCGTGTAGAGTCACTTCAGCAACCGATCGATAAGACGATGCTTTTTGGAGAACGCTCACTTTTTTCCCGGCCGGGTCCCTCGAAAACAAAACGCCAGAAAACTCCGTTCCAACTGGGTCAGTGATCGCCCTGCATAAGATATCGAGGACGTCTAGTAATCAGCTGTTGATTAGGCGACTATAGTCTGTCGCATCGGATAAAATAGGACAAAGCTCCAGGAGATGATAACAATGCTGAACGCGTCAAGCCTGTAAGGCGAGCGCTCGATCGATGGTATGCAAAGCGGCGGGAAAGCTAACAAAGACAGCCTATCAAAGGCAAGTCCGTTGCAGACGACAGCATTCAAGCCTCCAATTGAGCCTTGAGGCTTTCGTCAAGAGCGTCTGCGAGCTTTTTGCGGTTGCGCAGGTTAAGCGCTGTGTTGAGCCATGCACTCTGAAGAGACTTGAAGAGCTGGCTATCGGTCTTAGGACCATCTGCCTTCACAAGCTCAATACAATCCTTCACCACGCGTGTGGGGATGGCGTTGGCGCTACTGACAACTTCGCCGTAGTATTTGATCAGGTTCTTTTGACCTTCGTAGGACACGCGCTCCTTTGCATCGGCATCGGCGTAGTACTTGAATTCGCTGTACATGCGGTTGTTGAAGTTGCGAATCAAGAAATGCGACCAGAACTGGTACAGAACCTTCAAGTCGTAAGGACAAGTGCCGGTAGCTGCGTGGCTGCGCTGCTCGAAGGCCTTGAGACGGAGCTGAACGTACGGCTCGGGTGTCAGATCAGACGGAAGCGTACCAACTGGGTGCTCGGTATCTTTAATCCAGAAGACGTGATCACCAGCTGGGCGCTCAGGAGAGCTCGGAGCGGAAGGGCTAGTTCCACGAGAAGGCGCAGGTGAGGAGGAGCCGTTGGCAGCAGCTTCGCCGTTGATCACCGGCTTGGAAGTGCCATTCTGCTTGTTGATGTCACCTGCAATGCTTCGCTGGTCAATGGAGCCGTTTGAAAAAGTCCTGGCGGTAGCGGTGTGGTATGGCACGCGTCGGCTGCTCAAGCGGACGCACACAGTAAGCTGCTCAAGTTTGTGCTCGGGGAAGACGTCGGGCTCGGCATCCGCGTTGCCATTGCTCATGTATGCCTGGTGAACGTTGTTGTCGTAGACCGGTGGCTTCTGAGCGCGGCCACGACTTTCCTCGTCGTATGCAACCTCTCCTTTTTGAGAGAAGAAGGCGCCACGAGCAGCGCCGTTCATCATCGCGTGAGCATTGTCGCGGCGCTCAGCTGGGCGCATCGGGTGCTGCATGCCACCATAGTGGTTCATGTGCATTGGGTACATTGTGGGCATGCGCTGCTCAGGAATATCAAGCCTTGTGGGTCCCTCGTGACGCGCAGCCGGGAAACGATCCTCCATTGGAAGGATGAACTGCTGGTAGTCGTGGATCTTGCGCACACGCTCCTTGCCATCATCTCCGACACGAATTTCGACAACCTCGGATTGAAGACAGACTTGCTTCAGGAGTTCCCAGTCTTGGGTCAAGTTCTTGACACGGTTGAAGCTTGCGATGACCTCCAGGTAGACGAAACCTTGAGAGTCCATGTTCTTGCGAAGGTACATGTCCTTGAGCAAGTTGTCCAAGGAGAAGTAGTACTCGAGCTGGAAGGCGACTGAGGGAAGAATAAAGCTAGGGTCTTGCATAGGGTTGTAAGAAATAGCGGACATCGGGTAGCCGCCATAGTCGAACATGCCGTTGCCATATGCTTGCATGGGGGCAGGGAAAGATTGAGGATATCTTCCATAGGCGTTCTCCACGGGGAACGACTGGGCACGAGGAGTGCCACGCCAGCCCGCACGGGGTGGTCCAGCAAAGTTTCCGTGATGATTGCCACGAGGCGGCTGGAAAGAAGGAGACTGCGGTACGCCGAAGGGTGAAACTCCAGAGAAATCAGGACCTGTGGGGCCATTTGCGAAGGGATGCGCTCCATGGTGGCCATTACCGAACTCACGAGAGCCACCTCTGCCACGGCCGCCGCGCTTAGCTCCACGACCGTTTCCATTCCAGTTGCTCTCGCGGCCAGCGGGCTTCTCAAGCATCGCGGGACGACCATTTTGGCCGTCACGAGCTTGTGTGTTCTCAGATTCTTCAGCTCGTGGGCCTCTTGGGACGAATTCTGGAGCAAGCTCGCCATTCCGGGTTTCATTGCCTGCGGCATCGGTCTTGGGTTTGGCACTGCGTTGCGATGCAGTCTTTCCGTCAACGGACGTAAGGTCCTTGGACTGCTGCTGAGATGCGGGCTTTGTAGCGCTACGCGATTGAGAAGATGCACTGGCGCTGCGTTGGGTCTTGACATTAGCTTCGTCTGATGACTCAGGACGGCCTTGACGAGCATCATCGCCTTGAGCGCTCGCACGGGTTGTGACACCATTTGCAGCGCCTCTGAAGTTGCCACGACCACGAACAGCCGCGCCACCACGGCCGCGACCCTCGCTGCCAGCAACAGATCCACGCGCACTCTTCTCGCGCATGACTGGTGTTTCCCAAAGAATGTTAGGAACGACTGGGACAGGCTTCCATTCCTGCTTCTTGCGAGATTTTCCACTTGGTGCATTCTCGTCACTCTTTTCTTCGCTCTCCTTCTCCGGAGCTGGCTTGCGCTCTTTGGGCTCGGGTGCTGGGGCGGTATCCGGAGTGGGCCATGAGATCTCGTCCTTAACGGGAGGTGGTGCTGCAGCATTCGCACGCTCCTCGCGGGTTGCAGGCCTCGAGAAACCGGGCACATTCACTTCTGCACGCTGGGCTCCAGTCGTAGGCTTCGAGGCCTGTCGGGAAGCGGGACGCTGCTCATCTGCACGTTTCTGGGCAGGGTTAGGCTTCTTCGCATCGCCATTGGTGTTCACATCGGTGGTGTTGGACGCTGGAGAAGGCTTTTTCTTCGAGTCAGAGCGGGGACGCTGGTTCTCTTTCAGGTTGTTAGCCGCGCCAGGAGCCTGGATCGGTTTGGCAGCTGGCTGTGGAGCTGCGGCCTGCTTGGCTTTTTGTTGCTCTGCCAGCTTGGCCCATGGGTTGACGGTAGGTGCGGGAGCCTCGGTGAGCACGACCGGTTTAGGCGGTGGTGCTGGCGGCTCCTCAGTCTTCTCGGCCTTGTGCTTCTTACCCCTTCCAGAAGACTCATGCTTGTGACGAGAGTCACTTTGACGTTCAGCGCGCTCGGCACGCGCAGTAATCCATGATCCTGAAGCAGCAGCCTCTGTCGCTTGAGGCGTCTCCGACCCTTGAGATTTTCCGTCCCAACTGGTTTGAGACGATCCATTGTTTGCGGAAGATGCATCATCATTCGAAGTCGCGGACGCGGCAGGATCTGGCGATGAGACTCCCGAGCTGGTTTGCGCCTTGTCCTCGGCTTTCGCGCGCTCAACAATGCTCTTCAACTCTGTAGCCTTGCTCTTCTCCTGTGATTCTTCATTTGACTGAGGTTGCTTCTCAGTGACGGTAAAGTCCACATCGTCTGCCCAGTTGCTTGGAGACGCGGTATCGAACTCCGACAATAAACCAGTGGCTGGCGTGGCAGCGCCTGATGTGACCTTGCTGGAAGGTGCCTGCGAGGTCGATGTAGAGACACGGCCCTTTGCCGCTTGTGCGTAAGAAAAGCCACCCGGGCTTGATACTCCAGGTCCGGCCATTTCTATGTTTTCCTGGTCCACTCGCACTGTGGGTGCAACTGTTCGGCCGTAGGACCTTGTTCTTCCTGTCTGTACCCAAGCGGTCGCAAACTTTGCAGTCGAGTAATAACAGTCAGAGCACCTCGCTCACTTCTCTCTTCGCCCAGGAGCTCGCCGACAGCCCTCCTCGTACCGGTTGATCGTGAGCGCACGGTAGTCGTAAGATGCGATAGTTGGCGAGAAAGTAATGGACGGAGAGTAGGATGTATAAGAAAATTTCGTCTCGTTGCTCGGTGAGAAGCGAAACGGCGTGGTGAGGTGAGGTCGCAAGGAGGATGGTCCCGGATTCGCGGCGGCAGACTGTTGCGCCTGAGGTGCGACTGCAACGGCAATTGTTGTCAGCGAACGCGGTGCATGTGAAAGGGTGAGAAGCAAGAGAGGCGGAGGTGCTGGTGGATGCAAGCGCGCGTGCAAAAAATGTGTGGGGATGTGCGGTGTTGATGTCGCAGTGAGGTGAGGTTCTTGGAAGAGCGTACCTAAGGCAAGAGTGAAGCTGGTGGTGCCTTCCCTACTTGGGAGCGGAAGTCAGGCCTTGGTGAATGTGGCAGCGGCGGCCGGAATGACGGATCAAGGAGAAATGCGGTGACAAACACGACGGCTGCCGATGGAGCGATATTCGACAGGTGCGTGGTGTAGTGAAAGCGAATGAAAGTCTACCCAGCGCTGGAGTGTGTGCCCGCGTTAACTAACTCACACTGCCCGAGATTTTCGAACCGTGCTCGCCGGCCATCGGTCTTCCGCAATTCTCCATGCAACATACAATCAACATGCAACATAGCAACGGCGCTGGTAGCCAAACAATCGACCATGCTACACTTGGAGGTGATGCCAATATATATGAGTGATCGAAAATTCACTACATCACCTGGCAAGCAATTGCTGTGCATGCCAAATTCACTCACGCAACGATCGGCCATCACTTAAGCTCCATCGAATGATCGAATTCTACCGGAGCTTGAGCGGCAACGGAATTATCGCTCGCCTCGCTTTATTCAATGAAATTTCAATCAATTAGCTGATCTCTTCACCGAGGCCAAGTGCTTCAGTGTGTCAAGGCGAGCTCCTACTTCCGGAAACACAGGGCAAGGTGTTCCGGGCCTCCCGTCATCTTCCTTGTTTCTGCTATTCCCTCCGAGGCTTTCCCTTTCGTGCGAGGTCGTGCATGCATAAGGCAAGTTACTCGTCGCCAAGGACGATGACCAGCCCGACACGAGAATCACGGCGCCACTATTCAGGCACGCGCTGTCGCAAGAGAAAAAAAGCTGGACCCACGTGAGCACGCGACATCATTGTGCGTCTGAACTCTATCTGGACGATGCAAACACTTTAGCTTTGGATGTGAGCATCGTCTCCTGAGTAGACCAATAGCATGTTTCTCAATGCGTGTTGCACATGTATTCCTGTCACCTCCCCGATTCTCCCCGCCTGGAGTATTTTGCGCAACAGTGTACGTCAGCGCAATTTACATCAGCCCTAAGCCGGCAAGCTAATCGGTTCCTTCTGCTTTCATCCGGTCCGGTCAGAATTTATGAAACGTTCAATGTCGATGATTCATGGTAAGAAGGGTTCGAGTTGCTTGTGATGGTTTCAAATGTTTGTAAACATGTACATTTATTCGATATCATATAAATGTATTCATGTTCACTTATGTCTGGTGATATCCCGTCATAGAAGCATCTGTTGCCGCATAAATCATTCTAGTATCGAGGACGACATAATGCTCACGGAAGCGGGGTTTGGCACAGGTACAAGTGAGAACCATCGACTTTCAGAGGTCGCAACGACATCACTTCTTTCGCAGACAGAGCGAGTTTTCTACTGTCATCGCAAAATATTCGTATCACTCGGAATAGCGAGGTCATCAAGTCCAATGTTTCAAAAACTACCACCGTTGAACAAATCCGAGGAATGCACATATTTGTGCCTGTGAGCACCTACCCGTCAAGGAAGCGCACAAATGATAGCCAGATCCGTAAACAGCTGCAAATTCACCCACTCGAGAAAAGTAAATTAAGTTGTAATTGTATCAGACTGATCGCCTCCACAAATGACTAAAGCTCAAGCCGGCAGGCAAGTCCTACATAGCACAAGCAGAGGGAAGGGAAAAGGCAAGAACGAAAGCAGGCCAATCATCCTAGCAGATCTGTCTCACCCTTCAGAAGGAGAAAAAGAAAAGAAAGCGATAAAATGGCGCAGCAAGTGGTGGTATCATCTCTCCCTCTCTCTAGTGCGCGCCACAGAATGATAGTGAAAAAGCAGACCTTATCGCTCGTCGTCCGGGTAAGGTATATGAAATTATAACGTCAAAGGAAAGAAGGAAAGAAACGCCCTCGTGCGTGTAGTGTAGTGCATGCTATGCCAATCAAATCGCTTGAACGATCATGAAAAAAGATTCGGGTATCTCAAGACAAGGTCGAGTCTCAGACCTTCTTTTTTTCTCGCATGTAGGGGTATCGGTGTCGCAATTTTTCAGCGACGTATGCGGCCGTCACAATACATCATCATCGCAAAGTTCTGACAATTAGTGTTATTGCTGTCGTACCTGCAAACTCCAAGCTCGCAAGCTCATGCTGCAGATTCGTTGTATGACTTGGCTGGTTCCTCTTTGATCTTCCGTCTGGACGAAACCAAAAGCGACTTGTAGTTTGTGCACATCGTCGTTTGGATCGTTGGTCAGGGGTAGGTGAGGCGTTTGGGGACTCCAGGCTGGTATGCGTCCGCCAATGTGTCGCGCGACTGCAATTGAGTAGAGCACGTCGCGATTTTCGAGCACGTTGAGGATCACACGCATGTGCGAAAGCTCACGAGCTACACTGTCGAGAGTTTGTATGTCGCTCTGGTCGTCGCGAAGCGATGCAAACTTTCCGAGGTGGTACCAGAAAGCTTGCTGATTGGATTTGTGATTCTGGTCGGGACTCATGTCCATTGCAGCAGCGGGCGGAGGAGGTATCCGAGTAGCGTCCAGATAGCGACCAGTAAGAAGATGTTCAACAGTGTCCAGTCGTGGAAGGAGCTCCAGTGATAGTGCACCAGGCGAATTGTCATTTGAACCGTAGAGATGGTGGGCGCGAGGCATGGCCGCAAGTGTCCAGACAAGACGCGCTTCCAGCGAGGCGAGTGACGGCGAGGGTGCTGTTTGACCATATGATCCAGGCTTGGCTCGCATCTCCTCCATACATTGCACGGTGAACTCAATGAGCTTGGGATCTGCAGTGAGGGCGGCAAATCCTTGAGTAGTGTACCATGAGGTCTCAAAAAGCTTGTCAAGTGCATGTGCATATTTGAAACTGTAGAATTCCTCAAGTTCCTTGCTTGTTTCCGGTGTAAGCATGTCTGCTACACTGCGAACGGGTAATTGCGGCGGGATGTCGTTGAGATCGAAGAGCTCATCGATGGTGAGCTTGACATCTAAGATGGTCGAGTCAGCAAGAATGGTGACACTAAGGTCTGGAAAGGAAGGCCTCACATCGTCGAGCCATCTGTACAGAGGGCGCATAGCCATTGGTAGCTGGCACAGTGTGCGATTTGGGAGCATCCTGTTCGGACAGTACAGAATCGACTGAAGCATGATAAGGGAGGCCTCCATCAATAGACCCAGCAGAGTGTGGCAGCTGCTGAATGTATGTTCCGCCAGCTCCTTGGTAGGGTGGATATGTGTTGGAAGGAAGGGTCGAAAGTATTGGGCTGGGTTGTGATGGTGGCGCACTGCTCATCGGCGCAGGTTGGATGCTTGGGACGCGATCAGTCTTGTAGACAGGATCATATCCCATGCATGTGCGTTTCGACTTTTGGCAATTGCGACATTCCGGATGGCCTTCGTCGCACTACGAAATATAAGTGATCAGCATGTGTGTTGCTTACTCGCGTCGTCGCGCAAGCTTCTCGCTTGACGTTTTAAGGTGCTCGCTTGCAGCCGCGACGCGACCTCTTCGTGGATCGCTGCTGCCGTCTTCAGGCGCAACTGCTAACAGCACAACACTAGACCGAGATGAACATACCTTAATCCGTCTCTTGCGACATGTCAGGCAGCCGGATTTTGTGCGCCGCTTGATCTCCTTTTTGTGTCGACCACCAGACATTTGTCGCACGTCCACCGGAGCTTGAGGCGGGATCGGGTAACGCATCATGCCGTTGTGACCACTTGGCGCATTCGAAGGCATTGTCGGAGGCATAGGCTGCGGCTGGTATTGAACCATGTTTGGGTTGTAGGACGGCGCGTAAGGTGGTGCGCCGTTCATGTGTGCGGTCGAAAGGTATTGCGGTTGCGCCTGCATGTTTGCGCCTTCGAAGTGCTGGATCGAGGGCAACGACATGGAGGCTGCGCCGGGCGGCGAGCCGCGATAGTCAGGCGAGGGCAGCTGTTGACCGTTCGGCGCCGCGTAGTATTGCTGGTGGTGTTGCTGATGTTGATGGTGCTGCTGCTGGTGATGCTGCTGCTGGGCTGGAGGGAGCGGCGGCGCGCTCTGCATCTTCGGCGAGGGCTGCTGCTGCTGCTGCTTCTCGACGGGCGCAGGCGTGGAAGAGCCATGCGGGCGCTCTCTCTTGTTGTCTGCGTGCTCGTCCATAGCGGCGGCGACAGGGACCATTCTCGCGGCGTCACCTGCACGGCAGCGGCGGCGGATGGGTGGACGCGTTAGCGCAGTCTACGACTAGTTACGGCAGGTGTCTGGCAAGGCCTCAGCTAGGCCTGCGGCGCCCGCCTTGAGAGGCCCGTTTATCCTTAAGCGAAGGAGTAGCGGCTCGTTTGGGCAGGACGCGGGACAAGCGACAGGGAGGTGGGCGACTGGCGCTCAGGCCTGGTGGGGATGCGCGAGCGCTTGGGCTGTGGAGGCTCGCTGAGGGCCGGCGAGGGTTGCTTGGTCTCTGCGCGCGGACATGTCAACGAGAGGCGACAGCAGCAGCAGGCAGCACGCCGGTCAGCTGGCAGCGCGCATCCTCACTGCGCTATTGCTTTTTTGCTGCGCGCAGGCAGGGCGAGGCAGGGCTACGGGGCGGATTGGACGATGCGCGCGGTGTGATCAGGCTCGTAGTGCGAAGGAACGGGGCTAGAATGCGACGTGTGCTGGGCAGTAGCAGCAACTCTCTGCACGCATGTGTCGCTCTGCACTCGCACGCTACAGTGGCATCCAGCACAGCACAGCACTCGTGGCTGGCTCCGTAGCATCAACGGCTTCGTCTTCAGGCGGGCAGCACACTACTACTCGCCCAGGCACAGACAGGCACGCGAGCGCACGCCTTCACCATCACAGCCAGACGCCCGTCGGCCCGTCTCAACCGAGAACTATCTCCGCATCCACGCCTGCGCTACGCCGCCGGAGCGTATTCCTCGGCCGCGAAATGGCATCCTTCGATCGCGCTGCAATTAAACGTGCTCGCCCGTTGAGCGCCTCGTCAAAGACCTGCCGGCCCTTCACCCGAGCTTATTATGCACCCTGCCTCGCTGCCTATCATGCCATGCACGCCCTCCGTCACCCGAGCCAAGCTCACGCGACGAACGGCCGTCAACGACGATACAAGCATAGCATAGCCACTAGCAGTACCACTATCCCCAGGCGCCAACGGCTAGCAAAATAAAAATGCCATCTCAAGCTTACGACCCTGGTTCCCAATCGAGCCCTCGGCCGCCTCGGCAAGTGGATTCAGGTGATCAAACTGTAGCAGCCCACTTTACGAGGGTCTCGAGTCTCGACCTTCCGCCTTGGGGTGCGCATCGCTACAAGCGAGCCCGTTTGACTTTCGTCATGTTTCTTGCGAGCCTTCTAAATTCGAAACCACGTCTGAGGCTGATCCTTCGCAGGAAAGCATATCATCTACATCATTTGCACATGCAAAAGAAAAGGGCCGCATCGCTCGCTTACGGCCGCTGCGGCCTGCCTTGCTCGTGCGGATAAACTGCTAACAGGCTGCTTGCAATCGCGAGCGCTGGAAGCCTTAGCCATCTCGGCTGAGCCACCATGTCGGTTTACATGCGCACCTCAAGGTCGTATGCAGGCGGCGATTTCATTGGAGGAATAGTTGCAATCCTGCCTCGTAGGCGGCCATCGCTTGTGTGTTGGGAATTGCGTAAGCTCATGCGCACGGCTTGCTTCGGCTCGGGTCATGTCTTGGTCCAAGAGTCGGGATTTGTGATGACGATTATTCTGATATTGCCTTGTCTCGATGTGTCGCGCTGCCGCTGCGAGTCATGACTGTGACCCTGGATCAGGATCCGAGTGCTGAACTCGACACAAGCCATCCTGGTCTCGATGTACGCGAGAAACAAGCGATGCAGGTACCCTCGCTCGAACCGATACCAGGTCGTGAAGATCTAACAGTTCTGTGCTTCTGTCAAGGCGCTGGCGATGCAGATGCTAATCGCAGGCTCCGTCCACATCGATCCGAACCCTGCAACGCCTGTCCATTCGTTAGACTCATCACATGCGGAGCAGATTCGGTGCCTGGCGCGCGCCCACTTATCACACGCTTTCCATACAAGAGACGTCACAGACAGATGTAGTTGTGACGACAGACATGAGCACAGCGGTAGTAGCACTCAATTCCTGTAATAGTAGTAGCAGCAGCAGTACTGTAGTACCTCATTTAGGCACCGGGTCCCTAACCATCCATCGCCTCAGCTCCGTTGCCTCCACACCGTAACGCCTCAAATCCATCTCCACCTCCCTAACAACTTTAAAGCCATGCTTGAGATAAGCGTTGAGCCCAGCTTCAGACGCCATGAGGACACTCTTGAGCCCGCGCTCATCGGCACGTTGTGTGCCCCATTCGATGAGTTGCGAGGCGGCGCCGCGTCGGCGGTGGGCGGGCGTGGTGACGAGAATGCGGAGGTCTTTTTGGCAAGGCGCATGTAGTCAGTGAACGTAGTTCCAACAGCATACTGTAAATGAGCCGGTAGCAAAAGATGCAGAGAGCATTGTGTCCAACTGCCCGACATGACAATACATGTAGAGAAGACTCACTGGCATAAGGCTGTCGCGGGAAGTACTCGCCCTCAAACTCCTTCCACATCGCCATCCTCGCCTTCGCAAACGCAGCCGCCATCTTCTTCTCCTCGTCCTGCTCATCGACTTCCGCCTTCTTCTCATTGCCATCCTTCTTCTCCTCGCCCAGCGGCTCAAAAGCCCACAACGCGCCCGCAACCATCTCGCCCGTCTTCTCGTCCGTGACCTTCAGATATGTCTGCGTCGAATCAGTCTCCAGGCCATGCCTGACCCAGTCTTCGACCATCTGAATGCGCGGCATAGGTAAGTTGAGGCCCATAGCTTGCGCGTAGGGCCAGTCGGCCATTGCGGCGTCGTCGACGACGGCGAAATCGTGGACATCTTCGTCCGTGAGGAGAGACAGCGAGAGGGTCATGATTGGTCACCTATCTATCCCGGTGCGTGGTAACCCAAGTAGTGGTGGTGTCTGTGAATTGAGAGTTGAACGAAAGACTGAAAGATATGAAGCTGTTATTTATGCTAATCTGATGTGAGGGAAATCATGGGGTGGCGTTGGGTTCTAAGCTCTTATCATGGTAGGGCGTGGTGGTGTACAGCTTGGAAGCGTTTATCCGAACATGTTGTCGTGAGAAGAGAGCTCGTCCGCACGTGTGAATGATACAAATGATCTAGACTGCCTGGCTGGTTCGTAGGGCGTGTAATTTTGACTCTTTCCATCGGGAGAGGCGGTCAGGATCCCCGAAACTACTGGGGAATCTTTGACTCGGACTGTCATACGGAGGTAGCCTGCTAGTTCTCGCATGACCGTTGGAACATTGCGAGTCAGAGGTTGCCTTATCGGCAGTGCTAGCTCGTTGACTGCCGCGTTCTGTTATTCGGAGTACGGTAAAGAAATGTTACGAATATGATCAAACATACTACACAATGCCACACACGGGTCTTGAAAAGGATCGAGCTTCGAATTATACCTAGGAATATGGAGCAAAAGAGCCAGCGTCAGGCATGCCTCAAATGTAATCACACGAAGCCAAGCGGCCGATTTCGCAGCACAGCACTCGTATCTTTGCCCCCGTAAGCACGTTTCGAAAGAGAAGCCCCAGGGAGTTTAGAAAAGAAAAAGAACTTCCGCGAATGGCTTCGAACACTTTTAGAAACTCTGCTTTCCGAGCTGCTTCCTCGGCAAAAGTGCAATGCCCAGTACCGCACCAAGGGTAACACCTCCCGCCAAGTACAACACCTTTTGAGCTGCTGTGGGATTTGCGGAGATGCCACCAGCGGGTATAAGGCTCTGGGCGGTAAGAGGTGCGATGATGCCGAAGAGACGACCCCAAAAGGAAGCAAGTCCAGAGCCGGTGCCACGGACGGGCGCAGGGAAGACCTCTGGAGTCCAACCGTACAATACTGCGTTGAACATGGATTGGAAAAAGCTGGGAAACACGTCAGTCCGTTGGTCCTTCGCAAACGTACTGCAGAGTGAAAGGCTTCGGGCTTACTATTCCATCATGTTCAGGCCAATGTTGGCAGGCTGAGTGTTGACTGCCGAGAACACGAAAATCGATACGGCCATGAGCGCCGCAGAGATCAGCATTGTTACTTGGCGGCCGAATACAGGCACTTTGTACATCATCGAGCCGAGTACAACGGCCACGATTCCGGGTGTGTAGATGGCCAGATAGTTGCGGTAAGTCGTCCTGATCGACAATCCGAGCTCGCCGTTCTTTGCTGCGAAGATGGTGGGCAAGTAGTAGCCTATAGAAATTATTAGTCCACGCAAGATAAGCGATCCCGGGATAATGCATTACCAGCAAGGGAGAATCCCCAGAAGTCGCAGATGTAAATCAGCCAGACGAGGAGTGTCAGGCGAGCAATCTGCCAGCCCTTGAATAGCATCCCGTAACGTACAAACTCGAGCTTGATCTTCTGGAAAAGAGACAACGAGCGCTGTTTGTCACCAGCACCGAACAGTTCAGTACCACTAGTGGTTGATGCATCCTCGGCGGTCAAAGCCTCAAAGTCCGCCAAAGTGACACCACACTCGCGCTTGTTGACTTTCGCCACGTGCTGGAGCACTTCAATAGCCTTCGAATCGTTACCACGGTATACGAGGAACTTTGGCGACTCTTTGAAGTTGAATACAACGAATCTCAGGAAGAAGATGCCAAGAGTCATGGAGCCGAGGGTAAACATCAAGTAACGCCATCCCATGTTGTCTGCTTTGTGACAGCATGGCTCACCAGCAGCAACGATGTTGCATGACGGCAGCGCTGGGGATCCATCCGGGTTCGTGACAGTAAAGTCTGGGCTGCATGAATAGTTCGGGATGAAGCCGTAAGCAATAGCGCAGCAGATGGTAACACCGATGGGCTGGAAGATCGAGAGAAGCGCGAGCATGAATCGCTTGTTCTGCGGGATGAACTCGAGGCAGATTGTGGTGTCAATGGGGATGTTGCCCCCAATGCCGAATCCATTGAAGGCAGTAACAACAAGGAAGGCACTATACGTGCTGCAGCCTCCAAGACCGAGACCGAATGCAGCGCTGATGAGGCATGTGAGGTTGAATGCCCACTGACGGCCTGTATAACGTTAGTTCACGCTCCACCGGCTATAATGCGAACCTGGACAGTAGCGCCAGAGTACCAACCAATGATGTCGACCAAGAATCCCCAAACAAATGCGCCAGCCGTGAGACCGGCCGAGAAGGCAACCTGATTGCGGATTAGAAAGTTGTTGCTCGAGAGACGACTGGAATGGATTGACAAACCGAAATGTTGCCGCTCTGATCACCTGTGTTGACACCCGTCAGCTCTGAACGTACAAAATGCGCAAGATCTAGCCATCATACCTGGGAAACCAAGTTCCTGCTGCAGCGGACCCAAAATCAAACCAAAGGCCTGAGCCCAGATCAAATCGATAAAGTATCCCAATCCACAAAGTCCCCAGATGTACCATTGGTATCTGCCAAACCCGTTGTTGTCGATTTCCCTGTTGATCAAAACACACTTTTTCTCGTAAAGTGTCAGGCCCTCGAGCTCCTCCCGCGCAACATTTGGGAGGCCGCGTTGACTATTGCCGTCATATTCTGGTGGGGTAGGCGATCGTTCTTCAGTCTCTTTGCTGCCGCCCTTCTTGAAGGTTGGGAATCCCATGGTGGGCGCAGATGAACGGGCAGCTGCGTAAGAATGCGACGAAAGTGATGGGAGTGTGCAGGGAGAGGTCCCGCGGGAGGTGTGCGTGGAAGAAGAAGAAAAGCAGGTCGCGCGCCCGCGATAACGACCTAGCCTGTAATTTGGAGAGTAGTGGTAAGGCGCACCCAACGCCGTCCACGTGCGGCAGGGTCTACCCGGAGTGAGGTGCCGTTGCTCAAGTCACTTCTGTACGCGCTTCTTGCTAAGGCGAGTGGTTGAGTACGTCAGTATTGTAGCTTGATCGGCAGTTCAGCGTCGGTGGCGTGGCGCTTGGAAGAGCGTTAGATCGACTGCCATACCAGACGCGGCTAGTGCGCTGGACGTGGGACGCACTCCACGCGGGATGAAAGATGATCGTGTGCCACGCCGTTTTTGCTATCTTCCGAATCATGTGAAGAATGATTGACTCCCTGTGCTGTGTATGCATGTACAATTCCACTGTGTGAAATCCACAGTATGCCAGCGCGTGGCAGATCTATGCTCACGCTATGCCTACCAGATGGCTGTCAGTGCTCAGATCGGATCTCAGCTCTCCGCGCTACGACCAAGAGTTTATCTCACTTCAGCGGTCATGAGTCCGAGTCGAGCCAATCGTTGACCCCGAGCAAGATCTTGGTCGACAAACCCCACTCCAGCCGTCTATCCGTTCCTTCGCTGCCTAGGATGACTTCTTGCCACTCACACTACACTCACACTATTGCTTTGGCCAGCAAGGGCACGTCCAGTTCTGCCTAAGTCTCCCGTCACGAAAGGAAATTTCTTTTGAACGACGCGGTGGGTCTGGGTGGTTCAACATGGCTGATAGTATCAACATCACAACCGAATTCGCCGTGTGGCCAGTGGATCTGGTAGAGATCGCGTGGCGTGTCTCGGCGAGACCGAAATGCATGGTTGCGTGCACCTCGAGAACGTTGCCATACAATAGCTACCCTTGCTACCTCAGCTTCGGTAGATCTGACACGTACAGACCATGCACTAATTCTTGATCAAGTAATGTACATGTAGCCTTTGAACTTTGGTTTCTAACAAGCCGGATCGCGGATCACTTCGCGCGTCAATATCGAGAGAGGCTTTGATGAGAGAGCTGTTGGACAGCATAAAAGTACAAACGATACCATCATCGCCAGCGAACCAGAAGTAGTTGCATTCGGATTACTCCTCTTCAAACACACTCTTGAAGACGCCCTCATCTGGCCTCTTGCCCTCAAGCGCCTCGTTAACCTCAGCATCGACCTGGTGTCGTTCTTCAGGTACTGCATCAGTGGCCTCTTGATAACCCCCACCATTCCCACCCTCAGTCCCAGCACTTGCAAATCTAGGCAGCGTCTGGCTAGCATGCATCATCATTCGATCCAATGCTGCTTTGCTGACCAGATTACTCGTCCCTGGCGCTGACTTGTCATTGCCACTACCGCCTCCAGTACCAGCTTCACTAGGATCGACGCCTGTACTTGGAGGCGGCTTGACACCGAATCGCTTGCAAAGCAGCCGCGTCGGGTAGAAGAGGTGTTTCGAGCGCGTGAGGGGTCCGTACATGCCAGCTCTCGCCGCTTCTTCCGCCGGGTCAGCAGGTTTGCTTGGTGCTTCAGCAGGAGCGTCAGGAGCGTCTGACGCGAGCTTTGGTTTCGCGGTGGAAGATGTGAAGCGCGTGGCCATGAGGCCAGAAATTGGTTTGAAGACTTCGGCCGCTTGCGCGAACTCGCGAAGTTCCTTAGCCCATTCGTCTGCCGACCAGGTTTGTGGTCGTGGAGGGAGCGTGGACGAGAGGCCGGCGCGGAGTGTCAAAAATGCTGTATATCGAGATCGCTTGTCAAGATCTTCTGCGTACGGCATCCAGCCACTATGACCTCGATGCAGGGCTGCGGATGCTGTCTGTGGATCTAAAGGTGGAATCAGGTCCCAAAGAGTACGGCCATTGGTGCTACTACTGCTTGGCTCGAAACCTGCTGGGGCGCTTTCGCCACGCGCCTGAGGAAGATTGGAGCGGCCACTGGCAGACGCGAGTTTGTCTCGATTTGCAGGTTTCATAAAGTCGAAGATTGACTTTCCGGGTAGAGGAGCCTCGCCAAGTAGAGCGGAGCGAGCTTGAGGGTCGAGCGATGAGGCTTTTGCAGCGTCAGCTGTCGATTCGTATACTGTAGGTTTCAAATCGAATTTTGTAGCGCGTTTCGGTTTCCATCCTGGTGGTACGGTTGGCGGTGGGTAGCGAATCTCGGTCAGTATCAACAGAGGCTTGGTAGAGAGGACAAATCCATCAAGAGGAAGACGGCCGTCGTGACATCGTCGAAAGCCATCCAGCGTGCCGCCTGGTCGGTGTGACAACTTCTTGGACGAAGTAAAAGTCGGCCGTTGAGTAGCGGTACTTGCGACCAGCCCGCCTTTACGCTTCTTTTTATCGCCACCTATTATCTTGCTGTAATTGATCGCCGGACCGATCGCATAAGGATCTTCATCGTCGGAGCCAGTGTCGTTCAGAACACCCACTCCAAATGAGGACTTTTTCAGTTTCTTGGGTTTGGCGAGGATCTTCGAGCGATTGGCCGACAAAATTCGTGCATCCTGGTCGCTGTTGTCATCGCTGTCGTCTGCTTTACGGCCCATGAGTCCGTCAAGACTGGCTTCTCCTGCAAATCCGAGACCTTTCTTGTCCGTCTTCTTGCTGAACGTAATCATGCGAGTATTCTCCGGCGCGAATGAATGCATCTCGCCAGTCTTGTCACCTTGCGCTCTCCGCTTCACCCTCGCGCCAACGCCTTGCCCTTGCCGCCATCCCATGCGCTGGAGAAGCTTGACGCCCATGGTCTCGCCAGTTGTCTTGAACATGTCTGAAAACATCCCTTTCGCGCCTCCATCTGTGGCCTTGTTGCCAATGCCGGCAAAAGCGCCTTGAGTCTCCAGCTGCTGCGCTTCTGCTCGTTCAGCAAGATCCTCGTCGTCCATAAAGTCCTCCGGACGCATCTGCTGGCGTTGTTTGCCATCTTGCGATTGCTGGGCGCGATCCTTTCGAGAAGAGACGAATGTTGAGGGCGTCCATCCTTCTTTTGAGCCGACGGAGTTGAAGTATCTGAAGTAAGGTTAGTTGTGTGATCCAGGTTG
The DNA here is from genome assembly GCA_019775635.1 of Cladosporium sp. VS III D KN 1. Lineage (NCBI taxonomy): Eukaryota > Fungi > Ascomycota > Dothideomycetes > Cladosporiales > Cladosporiaceae > Cladosporium > Cladosporium sp. VS III D KN 1. Next base: position 106,240 of record JACWFN010000058.1, read on the forward strand.
TTCCATGTCGTACAGAAAGGACCTACCCTGCACTGAAGCCTCCCGTAAATGCACCATGCAGCCTTTTCCTCCCACGTTCATCGGTCACTTCTTGCTTCCATATTGGCACATAGCTGCCATCATCCCTGGCCTCTGGGTCATAGGCGGGCAGTGGAGTTCCGTAAGCTGCAAAAGGTGCATGCTTTGGCGGTCCATCGGATTCAAATGCGGCTCTGGAGCGCTTGGAGGACATGTCTTAGTGTCTGTGGTTTGCTGACAGCGCTTTGCTTTGAGATGTGCTGCTTGCTGGGGAGGGACGTGACAGGGTGGGCTTACCTAGCTCCAGTGTATGAGGTTGTTCACATAGCAGTCTGGAAAGTCGATTGTAGACTGGAAGTGAGACAGAAGGGTAAGGCGATGGTTTGGTAGGGCTGAATGTAGCTTCTATACCACGCGCGCAACGCAGACGTGACGACGAAGATGGTGCATGGCCGGCAGCTGCTTACGGTGCCGATGATGGTACAGCTTCTATCTTTGCACACAGCGATCAATGGAACGGTCGCGGGCCGTTCAACCGTCAACTCCTCCCCTAGTGAATCTAAATCCCTCCTGGCCTAGTGTATACAGCAATCACGAGATCGCCCTAGAGTGTACAGACAATAATACCAGATCTCCCGAGTATCGACATTGCAGCAAGAGCCATATACACCACCCATACAAGACGACGAGAAGAAGTGCCGGGCGCTGCATCCAGCTCCCCGCCGTGCGTGTTCCAGGCCAGCGTCTTATACCTCCCCCAGCGAGTAATAACGCGTATAACGGGCCCCCTCTCCCTCCCTCTCCACTGCGCGACCCACGAGCGACGTCGCCTACGACTCCACCCACCCGCCTGCCGTCTGCCTGCAAGACAAACACACGCCGCCTCTGCCCATCCCGCCGCCGTGCTACAGCGGGCAGCAGCATCATTGCCCAGGCGCGACACCCGCGAAACACCCATCGTCTGCCCATGCTCGCGCAGTAGCACTAGCCCGAGGCGGAGCGCTCACGCCGACTACCACTTGTTGCTTATTGCGCAGCCACAGCGCAGCCGACACAAAGCTCGTCACGACATCCCCCTGCCCCTCCACAACACGGGCACGCTCGACCACCCACAGCGCTATACAGCTCCACCGGCACTTGTGCATACACTCCGCCCCACGCCATGTCCGCTGCAGCGCAGCCATCAACGATACCTCGCGTACCATCAACCCGCCGCCAGCAGTCTGCGGCTTACGCAGCTCCGACCGACCACGACCGGCCGCATCGCAACCAAAGCACCACGTCGCGCTCCGCTGCGCCCAGTTCTCCTCGTCGGACCATGTCGCAGACGCAGCACACTTCCTCTTCTCAGACACATTCGCGGACCCCATCGAGCAATCTTCAGAACGTCGCGAGAAACGACGCCGAACAGTCGAACGTCGCCCAGCCCACCAGCTCGCGGAGAAGCGACTCCCGGGATACCACAATGGCCAATCAACACGATTCTGCGAGAGGCACGTCAAGTCATGGTCGAGGGCATTCGCGGTACAATACCGAACAGCCGCAACCTGCTCCTAGTGCAGCTAATGGCGCCGCACCCTCGGAGGTCAGGTCGTCAAACGGCCAGAATTTGAGGAGAAGGACCACGATTGACACCCAGACTGGGCACTGGGAGCTTGGCAAGACGATTGGCGCTGGTAGCATGGGAAAAGTGAAGCTGGCACGAAACAAGGAGACCGGAGAGCAAGTTGCTGTCAAGATTGTGCCTCGAGGATCGAACGATGGAGAGCACCGCACAGCTGCCGAGCGTGAACGGGCTGATCATAGTAAGGAAGTCCGGACAGCACGAGAAGCTGCTATCGTCACCTTGGCCGATCACCCCTATATCTGCGGCATGCGCGACGTTGTCAGAACGAACTACCACTGGTACATGCTGTTCGAGTACGTCAATGGAGGTCAAATGTTGGACTACATCATCAGTCACGGTCGGCTAAAGGAAAAGCAAGCGCGAAAGTTTGGCAGACAAATCGCGAGCGCTCTAGACTACTGCCATCGCAATAGTATTGTGCACCGAGATCTGAAGATTGAAAACATCCTCATCAGCAAGACTGGAGATATCAAGATCATTGATTTCGGACTGTCAAATCTCTTCAGTCCGAGGGATCATTTGAAGACTTTCTGCGGTAGTCTCTACTTCGCGGCGCCTGAACTTCTGCAGGCGAAGCAATACACTGGTCCTGAAGTCGACGTATGGAGTTTCGGTATAGTGCTATATGTACTTGTCTGTGGCAAGGTGCCGTTCGACGACCAAAGCATGCCTCAGCTACACGCAAAAATCAAGAAGGGACATGTCGAATATCCTCCTTGGCTTACGCCGGAATGCAGGAACCTCATCTCCAGGATGCTAACGACTGACCCTAGCCAGCGGGCCACATTGGCAGAGATTATGACCCATCCCTGGATGATGAAGGGTTTCAATGGCGCTCCGGACAACTACCTCCCACAAAGGAAGCCCCTGCAACTGCCACTGGATGCTGGTGTTATCGACAAAATGACTGGATTCGATTTTGGCGCTGCGGACGTTATAACAGCTCAATTGACTAAAGTTCTTGAGTCTGAAGACTACCAGCGTGCTATCAGAAGCGCAGAGCGAAGAAACGTCCAACATACACCAGAAGTTGAGAAGAAGCGAGGCGTTTTCGACTTTTACAAGCGTCGGAACTCAACCACAAGCCGGGATACTCTCAACACGCCATCAACAGAAGCTGTCCAAGTAGGCTCCGATCCGGTCAATGCATTCCATCCCCTGATATCTGTATACTACCTCGCCATGGAGAAGCAGGAGCGCGAGGCCCGTGAGAAGAACCCAGGCGCTCTGGAGATGCCGAGAACGGACGGAGAGCAGCTTGTACAGATACCCGGACTCCCAGAGGTACCACAGGCCGCATATACAAACTCGCATGCCCACGAGCTCGCTGGAGAGAAGCCCACTGGCGGACGTTCTCGTCCACGTGCTAGGACACACGGCGAAGACGAAGTCACCGAAGGCATGAAGAACGTCAACATCAACGCTGCACCATCACCTACAAACCCAGCCATCGTAGAACCATCAGGTCGGGATCATCCACCGCCATCTGCACGAAAGGAAAGTGCGGCAGCTGGACTGTTGCGTAGATTCAGCACCAGACGAAACAAGGACTCAGTAGACCGCAGTCACCCACCACCCGCACTAGCAGTTCATGGACCAAGCGATGCACCAAAGAAGAGCTTCTCGGTTCGCCGAACTAGAGATTCGAGCGCAACAGGATTGAGGCCTGGGTCTGCGCAATCGCGCCAAGGGGAAATGCTCTCACCTCCAGATGCAGCACACGAGACTAAGAGCAAACGTGGTGGCGGATTAGGACGCAGCGTCAGCGTCAACTCAAGTGACCTCAGGAGGCGCTTGACAAGGCGTGGTGTCTCTGAAGGATCGTCGATGAGGCCTAAGATGACTACATCCAACAGCCACGACACCAGACAATCAATGGATCAATCCCGAAGCGACCACGCTGCATCGGATATTGAGCCTGTTACTAGTGCACCGTCTGGCGTTGCGTCACGAACAAAGTCGTTGAACCAGGGCAGGAGGCAGAGCATGCAGACTCGCCGTGTCCGCCGGGATGGAGCACGTACTTCAGACGTGCCCGAAGAAGACGAGACCGACGTCCGTAACGAGATGAACGCCGACTTCCCTGGTAGCCCACCTGAAGCGAAGCCTGTCTTCTTGAAAGGACTGTTCTCAGTCTCCACCACATCCAACAGACCACTCAAAGTCATCCGCGCGGACATTATCCGTGTCCTCACCCAACTTGGCGTCGAGTATCGAGAGATCAAGTCAGGTTTCGATTGTCGCCATGCCCCCAGCATCGAGACCACCCCTAAAGCCAATGATGAATCTTTCCCTGCTAGCCCTCCACAAGACCCTCACAAACGCAAAATCTCATTCGGTGGATTTGGACGCCGCGGAGACTCTCGGGATGATTTCCAGAGATCATCACAGCAAAGTACACCTCGTAACAACAATAGACCACCGGGTTCTAGCCGCGGCGTCGACAACAGTTACACCAACTCTGAGGACTCCGACGAGGAGCCCTCGGCGCTGCAACAAGCGGCAGCCACCAATTCCGCACGGAAACAGCGTGCGGCTGGCGAGACCAGCACACATGTGCAAAGCGACCTTGGTACCAGCATGGCACTGCGTTTCGAGATCTTCATTGTCAAGATCCCACTGCTTAGTCTGCATGGTATCCAATTCAAGAAGGTCGACGGCGGTACATGGCAATACAAAAACATGGCACAGACGATTATCAAAGAGGTCAACCTCTAGGCGTGGTTTGGTCATTAGCATTTCGTTTTGAACCCTGGGCATTCATCACCAACACAATCACATTTTTTTCTTTCATCACACACATATCATCAGAAGGTCATCCACCTGTCCTAAACTGTGGTCTGTTTTGGAGCGTTCGAGGCGAGAATGATTTTCATGCGGCCAGTCTTCTTGTATTGTTCAATGGACTCGGCAAGGCTTCTGGGTAGTTTCGCAACGGTTGCTTTGGGGAGGATCTGAAAATGTTGCAGTATTCTTCCCTCTTCTCAGATTTTCCTTGCTCATCAGATACGGTACGCGAGTGCCCAAATAGCATGATACGACAAATAGCGACGGCTTCGAAGCATTACCTTACTTTCTCAATCTACATAATGCGTTCGTTTTTCGTGTCCGAGCCCACGGACATCTTGCACTTTCGACATCAAACCCTTTCATGCGCCATACATGTACACACGTGTTCGCGTCATCTCTACTCGAGATGAGGATGGCTCTTCATGATACAGCCTTGGCATTGCCAGACTTCACGCCCTAGGGTTGCCTCTTCTGCTCCACATGAACATGGATCGCCGGCGTCGTTCTCCACGTTCTCGTGCTTTCCGACGCCACGCAACATGAGTAGACTGTAGAAGGGCGCTGACCTATGGTCGCACATCATCGCTAATCAAGCGTTATAAGGTCAAGCAATCATCTCTGTGTTTCTTTGCTCAGCTTGTCCACCATCCAATTCAATCACTCAGACTTTGACAGCGATTCTCAACAACAACACCTCCAGCACATCCGACATGTCTTCCCAAATCAACTGGACCTCCATCAAAGCTCTCAGCTTTGACATCTTCGGAACCCTCATTGATTGGGAGTCTGGTATCTACGACGCCGCCCGCGCCTCAGCCGTAGGCCCCTACCTGCCCTCGCGCGCCGAAACTCTCAATGGCATCGATGACCACGACGTTAAAGTCCAAGCTGAGCACCCTACCATGCTACAGTCAGACATCATCGCCGAGGGTTTCCGCCGCTACGTGCAAGACCTCGGCCTCGTCGCAGCCGGCAAGCTGAGCCAGGCCGATGTCGACGCCGCGTCGAAGGAGTACGGCGCGAAGATCGGCCAGTACCCTGCGTTCGAAGACACGGTGAAAGCGATTCAGACGCTTGGGAAGAGGTTCAAGCTCATCCCGCTGTCGAATGTTGACAGGGCGTCGTTTTCGCAGACCCTGGAGGGTCCGTTGAAAGGTTGCAATTTCGATGCTATCTACACTGCTCAAGACATCGGGAGCTATAAGCCCGATTTGAAGAATTTCCACTACTTGCTCGAGCACGTCAAATCTGATTTTGGAGTGGAGAAGGATGAGTTCGTGCATGTTGCGCAGAGCTTGTTTCATGATCATAGGCCCGCCAAGCAGATGGAGATTCAGAGCGTTTGGGTTGATAGGAAGGGACATATTGGTGAGAAGGCGCATGGAGGGTCGGGGGAATTTGGTTACCAGTTGAGAGTGGAGACGCTGAAGGAGTTGGCTGATATTGTAGAGGAGGCGTTTGCGAAGGCTTAAAGAGGATAATCATTTCTTTGCCGTCTTGACATGATGATCGCCTTTGAAAGATACGAACTTAATTAATGCCTTCGCCGAAATCATAATCACATCAGTTAGCTTGTAAGTTAAGGTACACATGTGCACGGACCTTTTCGAGACTCCATGTTTCTCAGAGCTTCATCAAATCTCACGAACTGCTGTAACCGCCTACCAATAAAATACCCCGCCATTTCCACTTACAACGTCCGACTGTATCCAGGTCTGAGCACTTGACCGCCATACCACAATTTGACAAAAGCCCATACTTCAAAAGGCCCTCTCAAAACACCGATCCCCTCAAGCCAGGCGCTTTCGCGCCGCGGCTTCGACAAACCGATAGCTCTACGCGACCATGTCTCTCAACCACTACATAAATAGTATGTACAAGGCATTGCTTCACGACACAGCCGAGCAACTAGCTAATGTGCCCTCTCCAGAGAAAGTCCTCATCATCACAGTCGACGGCCGCACGCTGACCGGCACTCTCGTGTCTTGCGACCAAGTCACCAACCTCGTACTAGCAGACACAGTCGAGCGCATCATCCGCGAACAAGGCGACGACGAGCCTTCCTCTGAGCAACCTCACGGCTTATATCTCGTGCGAGGAGACAATGTGGTGGTTTGTGGGTTGGTAGACGAGGAGCTGGATGCGAGCATTGATTGGAGTAAAGTCAGAGGAGAGGTGATCGGGAGTACAAAGCATGTCTGAGCTGGGTCAAACAATCGAGGATGTTTCGAGTCTGCGCTGGGAAGGCCGTGAGAAGATCTGTAAGAAGTGTCGTGGTTTGCGGAGGAACTCCGAGGGAGTCTGTTCCAAGATGGGGTTTCGCATGAACTGCTTGCTCACGTGGGACTTCCACGAGCCAGCCTGGGCCAAGGATGGCGGCAGCCGTGGTAAGCTTGGATGAGGCGCAAATCTGCCAGACGACAGAAGCTCACCATCAAGGAGGCTGTCCGCATTTGCATGGAGTGGAGCTCAAGCGATGATACATTGAAGGCGAAGACGACATAACGGTGCGTTTGCAGGCCACAGGATGGTCGACTGGCTAGCCAGTCAAGGCTCCCCATAAGTGAAGATGCCACACAAAGCAGGAGATTTGTCATTGAGGTGGTGCATGTGGATGGTAAGTGACAATCTTCGTCCACGCATACGTGCACCTATGGCGGTATCGACTTCTACCAAATAACTAGATCTTACAGTAACGAATGCATCCTCTGTCGAAAAGCAAAAAGACGCAAGTAGTACAATCCGAGAGCTTGAAATCCCAGCCATGTCGACTGATGGCTGGTATCGTCCATCAACTCTACTTAATCTTCACCCAGTGACCCTTCCGGGAATCGCCAACAACATAAATCCCCTTCTTCCTGTTTGACTTGGGTGGTCTCCTCTCCACGGTCTTATATTTGGGTACATCAGGCGAGGTGACCTCCTCGATCTCGTATCTGCGTACGTCAGGCGCTAACAACTCCCCGATTCTGCTCAATGCTGGAGCGAGACTCTCGTTCGACGCTTGACCGATCTTGTCTACCAGGATCTCACCGTAACCGACACGCCAAAGCTCCCCAAGGTTGGCTTGAATGCCTTGCTCGAGATGTGTGTTTCTTTTGAGAATCACGGACAGTGACTTTTGGCTCACGGGCGTGGCGGTGCTTGAATTTCGAGCATGATCGTGGTAATCGAAATTGCTTGTCAAGCCGTGGTCTTGTTGGACGCTCCAGCACCTGTCCTTGGCCTCTGTGAGCTCGCCGTCATAATGACACAGCGGAATGCATGTCATGGCTCCCGTTGTTCTGGGCATTGGATCCTCGTGTCGAACGACAAGCATGACTCGCTGGTGCACCGGACTGTGTTGGGTTTGAGGCGTAGTCTCGTCATCGACAATATGGATGATAGCACCCCGCTTGGGGTTGATGAATTGCACATCTTCGTACTTGCTGTAATTTGGCTTCCCATCGAATGCTCCTTGGACTCGCAGGAACCCGTCCAAGTCATCGAACCTTCCCGGACAGTAGCTGACGCCGACCTTGGAGTACGAAGGAGGTGGGCTTATGCCGGACATCTTTTGCATTCAAGCGTGGCCTCACGAGTGGCTGCTTCGGATTCTGAGGATGCTAGTGGAGTATGCTACAGCTAATCGGCAAGCACAACGAAGGACACGGCGCCACATTGATATAGTGGTAAGGCTGGCTGACGCTTCAGAGCAATGGTACCTGCAATGCAGGCGGCCTCATAGCCATCAGGAGACGGAGATACCGCCTTGATACCTTCATCGTGAGGATGAGGCAAACATGTAGTGGTATGAGTGCTTGACTGAGGCAACGCTTACATCCCAAGTCACTTTGTTGCGTGCGGAATCAGTAGCTTGGGAGCGAAGCATAGCATTCACATGCATGAAGTTATATCTGTCAGACAACACGCCGGAGAGTAGGTCGGGGCATGACGGTCTTGTTTGGGGATGCTTTGGTCCCATTGGGACATCTTCAAGTCCTTCTTGACAATATCAATAACCAAGTAAACTGGTATTATCCCGAAGGCCAGACGAACGAGATAGACACATGTGTAAAGAACAACAATACCAGGCTGAATCACTACATATAAAGATGTATCTTATCGTTTGATGTTGTCAGGATTCAAGTCAACCATGTTGTGCACCGATGAGTAGCTGAAGCTGAAGTCAAAGTAGCGAAGACAATGCCGCATCTACATATTACATAGCTTCCGGGGCTGGGTAGCGACGCAAGAGCATGTGACAGATGCAAATCATCTATACGTACTTTCACGGCCTCGAGTCAGGCTCGAATCAGGCATCTAGACAATAAAAACCAGCTGAGCAGGCTGATGTCGAGAGCACTGCCAGATTGCACGGCAGATGGACTTCTCCAGCAGCTGTCTGCCGGCTGAAGCCCGAAGCAACCTCGGCTCGAGAGCCACGTCCCAACCACAACGGAGGAGTGTCTGGTATCAAACATGCCCCAATAGCAAGTCTGTACATTATACATCCATTAGAATCCTGGCTGCAGAGGTCTATCTTCGTTGCACAGGGGTATAGCTGGACTGCATACCGGGATGTCGCAATTCAAGATTCAGGAGCACACGCTCACAACATCACACATACGCGAGTACCCGCATGCAACCGCAGACCACGAAGATGATGAGCTTAAGCTCGCGATCAAGCAATATACTCCCTATGACAACCAGAACCCGCAGCCTGGCGATGTGACCATTATTGGTGGACATGCCAATGGATTCCCCAAAGTATGCTGCCACGTTCTACGTACACACCTCGATGTAGTTGAGGCTCTGCTAATGGTTTGTAGGAACTGTATGAGCCCTTATGGGACGAGCTACACCAAAAACTAAAGTCGAAGGGCATAAAGATCCGCAGTATCTGGATAGCAGATGTTGCGCATCAAGGCGCCAGTGGAGTTTTGAACGAGCAGAAACTGGGCAACGATCGTGAGTGCATAGTCCGAGACGATGTCCGCATGAACATGATCTCTGATTACTCTGTCAGCATCATGGAATGATCATCCACGCGACTTATTCCTGATGATCAACCACTTCCGACGCCAGATCACACAGCCCATAGTCGGCGTAGGCCACAGCATGGGAGGTTGCCACCTAGTCAACCTAGCGCTGATGCATCCACGTCTCTTCACTACCCTCATCCTCATGGACCCAGTCATTCAACGTCTACCAAGTCGACAAGGTAATTTCGGTCCAGCAAAGGCATCGACAGTCCGCCGAGATAGATGGCCCAACGGCAAAGCCGCAGAGGCCTCGTTCAAGCGCTCCAAATTCTACCAGACGTGGGATCCAAGAGTCCTGGACCTTTGGATCAAATATGGTCTGCGAGATCTTCCAACGCTGCTGCACCCCAACGCGACAGCAGCATCGGGCACTGCGCCGCCACTCAACGCAGACCCTAGTTCAGCCACAGTCTCACCGGAGCGAGGATCCGAAATAGAAGTCACCTTGACCACAACCAAGCACCAAGAAGTCTTTACTTTCATGCGGCCCAATTTCCCTGATCGAACAAACTCCAATCCAGAAGAACACCCCAACCCCGTGACACACCCAGATGTGGACGTCTCGGCCGGCCCAAATACGCCGTTCTATCGCCCAGAACCCATTGCAACATTCAGACAACTGCCGTTCCTGCGACCTAGTGTCCTTTACATCTTCGGCGACCAGTCGCACCTCTCTGCACCTCTGCTCAAAGCCGACAAAATGGCTGCTACGGGCACTGGAGTTGGAGGGTCTGGAGGCGCGAAGAAGGGTCGTGTCCAGGAAGTGACATTTGAGGGCATTGGTCACCTGATCCCCATGGAGGTCGTTGGAAAGACTGCAGACGTGTGCCAGGATTGGCTTGCCCTGGAGCTTGCGAATTGGAAGAGCCGTGCGGCGGAGCATGAGTTGCAGTGGGCCAGTGTCCCGAGGGAGGAAAGAGGTAGGATGGAAGAGGAATTCTTAACAGTCATGAAGAGTGATTGGATGGGAGAGGAAAAGAAGAAGTCGAAACTTTGATTCGTGATCTGTATCAATCGCCTTGGCGCTCGCTGTTCTAAATGCATGAATTCGTTCGTGGATCACTTAATTGAATTTCTTTTCACTTCCTCTGGGAGGGTAATAGCCGGCTCCAAACTCCAAGCTCCCACCCTCAAACACTTCTTCTTCAACCAGAGACCAGTCACCCACCCATCCGCTCTCCCACACCTTGACTCGAATCGTCGCCTGGAAGCTCTGGCCCAGCTGGTTGGGCAGGTGTCCTTCCTTGAAAGGTGCAGAAAGCGAGAAGAAGCTTCCAACAGGCGCGCTCGCCTCGACTGTGATCTTCTGTCTGAAGCTTTGTACGCTGAGACTGAATTTCCGATTCTCCCAATCTGTCGTGTAGCTAAGAAACGGGCTCAACCCTGCCACTCTCACGGCAAACGGAGGTCGGAAGTCGACCTCGAGCTTCTTGCTGCGGTAGCCGAGCAGGAAGGCTTCCATACCAAGGATTTGCCCGCCGGCACAGCAGAAAGATCTGTCGCCGTTTCGTGCTTGCAACCACATGTGTGCAGAGGGGAAAGAGGCAGCCCAGTTCTTCTCCTGGTGGACGATGGCGGTGTTGGATCTTTGTGCCGGAGGGAGATAGCCGGGAATCTTGAGTGTGTAGTCACATTCGGACGCCAGAGAGTGGACGTGCCAATGAAGTGGTAATGGCAGGTAGACGAGTAGGCTCTCGGGCGTGTTTGCGGTCCTCGACCATGGTGTACGAGTGGTAGTCTTGCCTTTGAAGACGAAGGACTCGTCTTCGATGTCGTATTCGGTGACGGAATCGCCGTGCCATCTCACGAATCCAACGTTCGGGATAGTGATCTCGAAGGCGTTGTCTGGAGATAAGATCTTCATTTCCATCTCGTCCGGGAAGAGTTCTTTTTGGTAGGTCTTGCTGACATCTTGCGGGACATAGGTGAAAGATACTTTGTTAGGACGGAATTTGGCATTGTGAACTCTGCAAACGATCAAGGCGATGTGAACTCCAGACGGCAAGTCGAATTTGCTGTAGTATCCTTCGAAAGCTGCGCTCTTGTGCGGCGCGTTGTGTTCCATGTTCTCACGTCCTGTGATGTCCGTGACGATGGCGAGGCTGAAGATCTCACGCACCGTCTGAGTTTATCAGCTCGTGGCGTTTTTCGTCCAAGAGCTTCCTACGAATGAGCAGACACGTGCAAGAGAAAGATGTTATTGTTAGACACACATCTCAATGTCCGTGCTGTAATGATGATGTAGACCGGGACGGTGCATGAGGCTTGCAGCACGGTGGCTGGCTGCGAGCTGATCCCCCACAAACCGCTGCCGACTCCTCTTTCTCTCACCTGTGCTTCGTCTCTCCACTCACTTTGTACCTTACATAGTACGTACTTTTACCTCGAACGACCTGAAAGCTTTGAGCTCGTGACCAAAGTCAATATTGCCTTGTCCACGGCCCATGACATGGCATCGCATGCCAAGGGTGTACAGCTCGCTGGCATGATCGTGGCGCGCTTCTGACAGTACACTTTTACCATGAGGAGCAGATCGTTCGTATTCATGGAGCCCATCAGACTTCACTCCACTCCTAGGCAAGGCAAAATGGCTGGCTGGCAAGCGGTAGCGTTGGCGTAATTTTTTCCCCTTCTGGATGGATAACCTTATAGCTTATTCTCATTTGGGTTCGCCTGTGCGGATCTGATGCGCGACTCCTGCGTTGTGATCACAGTGATCGTCGCCCTCGTCTCGAGCAACGGCTTAAAACGGTTTGCAATATGCGCCGCGCTCCTCGGAAGTCAGCTCATTTGACACGACGAGGAAAGAGGAGGTCATGTGCGGCTTCTGCAAGGTGGTGCCGGCTCGTGCCATTTCACAGCGAGCACATGCGCATGCGGAGCTCACGTTGAATGCTGTGAAATCATATTACTGAATGTGGCTGCCCGAGTTTACTTAATCTCTTTACCCGCTCTTGCGCGCTCCCATTGCCTTTTCTTCTGCGACCATACAGTTATCTTTAGCCCAATATGCGTTCTCTCCTTGCATTGACGCCTATCCTGGCATCGCTTCGACCCGTTCTCTCTCAGCAAAGCAATTACGCTCCTGTCTCTTACGATCAAGCTCCATCATACTATCCAGGTGCACCGTGGAGCTTTCCAGAGCCTTCATCTGGACGTCAAGTATGCACAGTCGCTGCACCGAAAGATGGCGGCGATAGCGCGCCCAACATTATCAAAGCTTTCAAAAAATGCGGCACTAATGGCAAGGTGATCTTCGAACAAACTACCTGTATGTTGTCCAAAATTATTACCCCTGTGCTGCGAGCATCACTGCTTCTTCATGTCTTGGCCTAATCGCAGTGGCACCTTCTGAGGCATGCACTGACGATATATCTCACAGATCACATCGATTCTGTCATGGAAATCACAGGGTTGTCGAATGTTGAAGTAGACATCAGAGGCACTCTGCTGTGGAGTACTGACATTGACTACTGGCTTGCGAATTCCCTACCAATGGGCTATCAGAACCACTCCACCGCCTTCATTCTCGGCGGAGACCGTATCCACATGTACAGCTCGACAGGTGTCGGCACCTTCGACGGCAACGGCCAAGTCTGGTACGACAAATACGGGACGATTAGTAATTACCCACGTCGACCGCACCAGATCACTTTCAACGGCCTGACCAATTCGGTGGTGGAGGGCATCAAATTCGTCCAAAGCCAGATGTGGACGATGACGCTCATCTACTCGAGCAAAGTGCTGATGCAGGACATCTACATCAACAGTACAAACTTCAACAACAACGCCTACGGCAACAACCTCAACACTGACGGCGCAGACACAATCTACGCCTCAGACATCACGTTTGCGAGATTCGTGATCGACAACGGCGACGACAACATCGCTTTCAAAGCCAGTAAGTAGAACCAAAAAAATTCGCCTTGTCCGCCAGCTCCCAAACTAAACAAAAAAAAACAATCACAGACAGCACCAACATCCTCGTCGAAGACTGCACCTTCTACCGCTCCACCGGCGTCGCCTTCGGCAGCATCGGCCAATTCGAGAACCAATTCGAAGTCCTCGAAGACATCACCGTGCGCCGGATAACCGCTCACAACAACAAATACGGCGCCTACGTCAAGACCTGGACTGGCGTCGTGCAAGGCACGCCTCCCAACGGCGGCGGCGGCGGCCTAGGCTACCTCCGCAACGTGACCATAAGCGACTTCGCGGTCTCCAACGCCCTGCAGGCCTTTTACATGACGCAGTGTAATTCGTACTCTGGGTTTACGGGGCAGTGTGATACGTCGAAGTTTAAGATAAGCGATCTGGCCATTCGCGACATGAGTGGGACGTTGCAGACGGATGTTGTGGCTAGCATGCAGTGCTCGGGCGCGGCGCCTTGCGATGGCATTAGTATTCGAGACGTGGACTTTGAGAAGAGCGATGGATCGACTCCTGCTCAGTATCTCTGCAGCAATGTCGTGAGTCCGGATGGGTTCACGTGTACGGGCCAAGCACCGCAGACATAGGACGCTTGCGGTTAGTGGAAGCGTCACGACTGGGGTCTAATGATTGGGATGAGCGAGCAGCAGCTGATTGCTTTGTCGCTGAACAGATACAATGAACTTAATTTTCCGTGCGAAGTACATGTCGCCGGGTTCCAACATTTGATGTTCCCTCCCATCGCTTTTTTTTTTTTGGTGATCATGCCGACACTGTCATGGCTGAAGCAGTCGTTCCCAGAAAGCATCTTCCAGCAAATCCAGCTTGCACACCCTGCCAATATCCACATCGCCCACTCCCAGTCCACCTCCCGCCGCTATTTGCGAATCAGAAATGGAAATCGAACTCCTGGACCTCTCCCCAGACGCAGAATACATTCCCGCATTGACCGGCCTAAACCTTGCCTCCGTTTCGCTGACATCTCCCGACCCTGTCCTCGGCCTAGGAAGTTTATCTCGCTGCCACTTCATCTTGATCTTGGCGGTCAAATCTGCGAACCAGCGTAGTAGCTCATCGTGTCTCTCGTGGGCTGGTACGGCGCTCATACGCGCGACAATCGCGTCGAGTAGAGCCTCGGGCTCCAGCAAGCTACGTAAGGCGCCGGGGACGGCTTCCCATTTCTCGAAGCGAGGGTTCAGGACGAGCATTAGGATGGCGATGACGGAGAGGAGATGCGTCCAATCTATGATCGAAAAGTGGAAGAGGGAAGAGGGTGGTTCGGAGAGGATCGTTTCAAAGTAGTCTTTGATGCTGATTGCCATGTCGGTTAGGAGTCGGGTTTGGATTTGTTTGCTGGTTTGCAGAACGATAGAGGAGACTGCTATTGTCGTCGCTTGCAGGTCTGGGTGTGGAGTTATGCTTGTGAACTTGTGGATGAGGGCTTTGAGTCTGCGCAGCTCTGCTTCGGAGTTGTGCCAGGTTGACCATGCGCGATTGTGAGCGGATGTGTCGCAGGCTTCAGTGGCACTGCGCATTGTCGTGTCGGCGTCGCCGAGATACCGGCCCAATTCGATGAGATTGACGGTGTTGCTGTTGCTTGGGAAGGGACCGCGGAAGGAGAATCGCAGCGCGACGTTAGAGAGGTGATCACTCCAGGGGAAGGGCGATGGTCTGTCGGAAGCGAGGCCTGAAAGAGCGGTGCATAGATAGTAACAGCCAAGGAAAAGCAATTGAACCTCGCGATCCGACTGTCGTGAGGAGATCGTGTCAAGACCAAATTGTCGATGTAGGCCTTGTTCGGAAGCCATGCCGGTGAGGAGATGCAAGTACTGATAGATTTGTTGTTTGTGCATATATCGATGATGCCACATGGTGTGTATGAACAGGCCACTCATTAGATCGACGCTCCTCTCATCGTCCAGAATACATTTTGCTGATATGGTTTGCCGAAATGTGCGCACCAAGCGATATCTTAGCTCCGTGTTCGCGGCTGTTGCGACGGTACAAATCGCTAGAGATGTAATGGGCCTTTTGGCGATCATCATGATGATGTCCGTACTTGGTAATTCAACGAAAGGAGATCGATTGGCCATGCGCTCGAAAGTAGCGAATTTGTCTTGCACGAAAGCATAATCGATTTCGGACAGGCATTCGAATGACGACTGCGCGTATTCGTCGAGGCCGAGACTGTGTACGAAAAGCGACACGAAAGATCGACTGCTGCTCTGCGCAACGTCGGCCTTGAAGTCGATGCTATCTCTGTGTCCATCGGAACGGCGTTCGTCAGTCGGTTGAGCGTAGATCGGCGAATGGCTTGACGTCGTTCGTAAGGGCGCTGCAGTGTTGTCGAGGATGTGAGAAAGAGGTGCACCTCTGATCTCAGGTTCGGTTAGACCGTTGATCGAATGCCGTTTTCGCGGTTTCGGTATTGAAGGTAAGCATTCTCGATTCATGCGATGACATCTAATCTGTGGGATTAGCGACGGTCGACAACACATCAAAGCGCCGGAAAATGACGATCCGTTGGTGACTTGGAAATACGTCGCATCAATTCCGATCGACTATTCGGCATCTGCTGGGATTTCTTACCTTTCACAGATCCCGGCGACTGGTGAAGCAATGCATTTCATCTTCAGACCCTGGAGTAATACGTAGTCAGTAACAGCGCAATTTTCCATGCACTATCTCCAACTCAACGAGGAGGGTATGCGTTCTTACCGCACATGACTGGCAAGCAGAGTTCCTGGGCTGTCGCTTGCGCTTCGCAGTTGCGTCCGGGGTGGCATCATTGCCATTGGAATCGTTATTGTTCACCTCGTCTGCAGTCTCAGGCGGCCTCGCTGTGGTCTCCATGATAGTCGGATGCGGCGACTACTCACGAGCAGCATCATCACCGCAGTGCAAAGAGCGAGAGGGCGAGGGAGAAGGACGAGGCTCCGGCGCGAGAACAGACGACGGAAAGGCAACTCGGTTGCTGCAAGCGTTTGCCCGGCAGGAACTACCGTAGAGCCGAGAAGGCACGCTACATGCTCGTAACTGTGCGCAAGCAGCCGAAGACTCGGGTTATTATTCCCCAGACTCTCGTGGCAGAGTGTGGGCCCCCATGCGGAGGAGGAAAACGACGTTCCACCGCCCACGTCGCACCGGCGGATGACTTAGCCGGTGATGGGACCCGATCGCAGCCAGCCCGTCTATCTGTCGCCGCTTCAAGCCGCTGCTCAGCCATCGTCGAGTGCTTCTGCCGGTATTGCAGCCATAGCCCTGTGTAAACAACGCTGCCTCAGCACTGCCATCGCACCTGTACCTGACAGTCTTGCCCTACCTGCTCCATTCGCGCAGCAGAACACGGCACCCAGGCCCGAATCTCCATTACGCGTCGGAACGATGTGGTCGCACACGCTGTCGCTCTGCGCACGGTTGGCGGCCTCGAGATCTGAGGTACCCTTCCTTCTCGACTACGCGATGCGGCATATCGTCCTCTGCAAGCGTCTCCTTCTCTGCGCTGCTCTGGGTCGGGTAGCAGCGCCGAGGCTCAACAGGGCCAGGCATCGGTACGCCGCGAGCATGCATGATAATCTACCTTACCATCGAAGCATCGCGTTATTGGAGAGTCATGCGTCGTCTCCCGGTCTTTGGGTTGTGTCCAGCGTCGTCCTCCTTCCGAATTGATCATCCGCTTCCGGTGGCTTTCCACATTTGGCCGCCGCTATTCGTGTCTGCCGAGGGAGCATCGTACATATGCTCGACACACATCTGGCTAGCACTACTACTGTTGAGATGTGCATGTGACAGGGATGCTACTACTTATGCTTACCGAACGAAGCGGCTTTGGTCAATCCCCTGTCTCCGCCTGCTTGCACTGTGACTAACCGATTCTCATTGCCAGGTCGGCTGTCGACCCTATTACGTATAGTAACTTTTTGGTTCCATTCTCGCAAAGCGCCCTGGTGACTTCAGGCAAAACACGCGACGCTAAAGCAGCGGATACCGCCAGACTACATCTACAGTACCTTACCCGGCTGATGACCTCAGGCTTGTATGCGATAAGAATCGCTTGTCCTATTACCTAATTCGAACCGCTGTGCCTGATCTTCCAGGGCCGCAGGACATGTGCGGCCGTGCGATTCGATATACATGTCGTAAATCGGGGGTTCGTCCGAGCTACATGAGGCCAATAGTATCTCGTCTGACTAGCTGCTTCTATCTCGGGCTAGAATGGTCCGAGAAATATAGGTCATTGTCGACGTCGCCTCCAGTAAGGACCTCTTGCAGACCGCCTGGGCATCCTCGTATCGACATTCTCAACATCGCAGATCCAGTAAATCTGGCCATAATTATCTTTCCGACTCATTTGAAGATATCCTGGTGTTGAAGATCGATCTTGGCAGGCGCCTCTTTGCACTACTACCCTTGACCTTCAATCGTGTCTTTCGTCGAGCCACACGTTGAAGTGATGTGGACGGAGAGCCAAAGCCTCGCCAACATATATGCATGCTCAGCAGCGAAAGTCGCCATCGGATTGAGCTTCCACTTGTATGTGTCGTGCTCCAGTAAGACTCCTGCCTGCTCGATGACAGATTACTCGCCAGCGGTAGTGTAAATATTTCTGGGCTTTTGCGAATAGGCCGCCAGGTACAGAGTTGTTTGTGCTTTGCAATGTGTTGCGAGGCCGTGTCAAGGCTTTGACATGGCCCGTCGATCGGTCATGAGGCGAAATTGCTCCCTCCTAATGTGAGGACGCAAAAAATTGTAGCGTTGAGTCCATATGTCTGTGACAGACCAAATATCGGGCCATTAGACGATAAACTGCGCCTCCGCAGCCAAGGCTTTCCTTACGACTGGGAAGTACCGTGGTGACAGTGAGTGAGCGATGCTCCAGAGCACTGCACTTGCTAGCGCAGCACTTCCCGTTGTGCAACTTTCCCTCGGAAGCAATGGCATACCGTGCTCATGAGTTGCCAACTCATGCGTGTCGCGATCTATGAGATCAAATCAAGCTGAGCGTATCTCATCCCTCGCGTGCCGCCTCCGCTTGGGAAAAGGTTGAGCACCCTCTCATGGAAGCTCACTGACAGCTCAATGCTCAAAAGAACTTAACACCCGCCCCCTCCTCCTGACCAAACACCTGCGCCCTTCCCTTCTTGACTAACACACCCAAAACCTTCCGCAACATCTCCTCCTCCATACCCACCCACTCCTTAGACCCCACCGCCTCGCCCTCCCTCAGCTCATACACAGTAAGCACACTGCCCTTCTGCCCCGTCTCATCCACCCACCCATAGATCATATCCGCCCACTCCGCCAGCGTCCGCCAGAAAACCCAGCAGCTCGCGCTGCGCTCGCCCTTCGAACCGGCTGGGATCCACTCGACGCGCGAGCCGTTGGCGGGCAGGGCCATGTGGTCTAGGACTGTGCGGATGTCGGGCTCGGAGAGGGCGCGGTGGATGGAGGGGTTGGCGAAGAGGTCGGCGGGGGGAGAGGAGAGTGAGAGGCGGTAGAGGCGGTGGTGGGCGGCGTAGGAGAGGATTAGCTGCGACCAAAGGGTGAGTTGGCGGGCGCGGGTGGTGAGGTTTGGTTGGAGGGTGTAGAAGGGCGGGAAGGTGGTGTAGGTTGGGAGGCTGAAGGTTGTGGATGGGTTTGAATGGGTGGTTGCTGCGGGTGTGTATGCTGTGCCTGTCAGGCCCGATGGGACGGGTGACGGTGTTGCGGTGGCCATGTTCGGTGGTGCCTTGGTCGTCAAGGTTGTGCTGTGTAGGGTCAGGTAGGATTCATATGAACGGCAATGGAAGGCGATGAGCGCATTGATTGAGGCTCAATCAAAGTTGCGGGGGTGGGGCATGGTTCGAACCAGTGGAGGAGCACTACTGGAGGAGCTACAGCTTTCAAGTATTCTGCAATGAGGGACCTGAGTACCCAGAATCATTCGATGGCTTTTTGAGTCAAGCACTAGAGGCAATACTATGTCGTTGCCGCGTGGACAACAATATTGAGAGTCCGAAGTCAAGTCCTTGGTCGTTGTGCTGTCCACATACATGTAGGCATAGCGAGATGTAAAGTCAAAGCAATTAGGAAACAATATACAATGCAAGTAACCCCTAAAAACAGCAAGCAAAACAAAAACAGAACCATCCCATTCGCCCAACCCCTAAAGCGTCACGTTGCTTCCAGTGCGCCTACGCGCAGTGCCAGGCTCTTCGGCTACTGGTTTTCTTCGCTCAACATCCTTACTCCTGCATCCGGCCAAAAGCTCATCCCAATCGCCCTTCGGCTTCGGCGGAGCAGATGCTACGGACATGGAGCTATCGCAAGCAGCGCCGAGGCGCATGAGTGGATTGCCACGGCTGCGCTGGGGTTGGGGCGTTCCTGCACGGGTGCCTGCTCCCTGCAGGTCAGAGCTGCTATTATTTCGGGAGAGGCCGTTTAAGGGTGTGGCAGTTCTGTCCTCTATTTGTTCCTCAAACTCCGTGCGCCCTCGTGTCTCGTTAGCGTCTTCCTAGCTGGCCTGGATCTCCTTTGCTTGCCGTTGCGCGAGCTCGGAGTTCTCAGGCGCCTGTCTGTAGAGGACGATTTCGCTCTGCTTGAAGTAGCGACGGGCGTCCTCGTCGATCAGGACTAGGGAGAGGTAATAGCGTGTGCTGTATTTCTTGTTGACGTCGCGGAACGTAGGTGTCAGGTCGAAGCCGCCAAGGAACAGACGAATAGGAATCGTCTCGCCTCGCGACGGCGAACCATCCATGATCTCGAAG
The DNA here is from genome assembly GCA_019775635.1 of Cladosporium sp. VS III D KN 1. NCBI lineage: Eukaryota > Fungi > Ascomycota > Dothideomycetes > Cladosporiales > Cladosporiaceae > Cladosporium > Cladosporium sp. VS III D KN 1. The sequence continues at coordinate 126,375 of JACWFN010000058.1, forward strand.
CGGACAAGTGTTTCCGACTCGTTGTATTGATTCGGTGGAACACCCGTGGTTTCGCGGCGAATGATAGAGAGCTCCATGTGCTTGATCTTTAATCGAACCAGGAGGAAGTAGATCCGTCCAACAATCACATCCTTAAGGTGGTATTTGCTCTTGGAGTATTCGAACTCAATGTGCAGACAGTCCTCGATACCCACATCCATCTTGATCACGCTGTTGCTCTCGGGTGGCTGTCGGTAGCTGTAGACCCAGAGATCCTTCTCGCGCACCACATCCGCCATGCGCCGGCTGACCGTCACTCTCAAGAAGTAACGTAGCTTCACATTGATTCCGTTGTAGCTTTCGTACATCTTCTCGACATTCTTGAAGGCGAAGGGCAATGTGACAGGGTGCTGCAGCTCTCCCGGCGCGGCCAGCTCGGTCTGTAAGCCCATGAACTCGTGGTGTGTGTTGCGGTCGAAGAACATCTCAATTGTACCAACGAATTGGACCTTGATGCCGGTGTGTTCGAGTCGTTTGCCATCTTTGGGGCGGATCGTGACAGCTCCTTTCACTGTCTCTCCGTCGAGATATAGCGGTGCCTTCTCTCGCCTGTTCTTGTCGAGCTTGACGTCCACGGAAGGTCGGTCATCGGTGTCGGCAAGGACTATGTCAATGTCCAGTGGGGTGGAGAATGAGAAGAGCGACATGGTGACATGCGGGCGCGTCGCCTGCCCTCTAGTCTCTCTGGTGTAGCAGCTGAAGGAGGACGAAGTCGGGTGAATAGTGGTGTTGTTGTTGTTGGTGGGTTCAATGCGCTTGCTTGGACGGTGCCTAGTTCGCAGCCAGCTTGCAGCACGCGCGGAAGCTGGCCTGCACCCCTCGGTCCGCTTGCTGTGAAGAATGACCAAGGTAGGACGCCCGGGAGCACCGTTCAGGGCAAGCCGATGCCGACAACGATTACCAGAGCATCAAACCGCAATCACTCTTGGAAGCTGATCTCTGCGGCGGCTTCGTCGCCATTCTGCTAATGGAACACAACATCATAGATCATGCTGGCCTCTCTGCTGGTCACGCCGAGGATGACCTCTCATAAGGCGCGACTAACTTAAGCTCAGACACGGCAATTCTCAACCCAATGTGATAATTCGGGGTAGAAATAGTTATGACTGGGCAATTTATGTGCGCGAGAACAACACCACTCGACAACAGACTCGGGTGCGTGCTTTCCCGTGGCTTTCGATCATCAATTAGGAGTACAATCAAATCTGGTTCTGCATCAAGAAAAGAAAAAAAGCAATTGCAATACATACAACCATGCTATCAACCTCAGAGCTAGCCACTTTACTGGCAAATGGCAACAGCCTCGTCATCGACGGTGCTCTCGCCACGGAGCTCGAGACACGCGGTCACGACCTTTCACACGCCCTCTGGTCGGGCAAGACTCTGATCGAAGATCCTGATTGCATTCGACAAGTCCACCTCGACTACTTCCTTGCCGGCGCCGATATCGCAATCACAGCATCTTACCAAGCCAGCATAGTTGGTCTCCAACAGCACCTCTCCCTCTCAGAGACTGAAGCCAAGAACCTTGTCAAGCTCAGTGCCACTCTTGCCCAGGAAGCACGCGAACAGGCTTACAACGCCGGTGTCCCTCGTACCCGGAAGCTCCTCGTGGCGGGTTCCGTTGGACCATATGGCGCCTATCTCGCGGACGGTTCAGAGTACAGAGGCGACTACGCTTGTACGGCAGAAGAATTCCAAGCCCATCACCGTCCACGAATCGCCGCTCTACTAGACGCAGGCGTCGACTTTCTCGGCATAGAGACCATCCCCAGCTTCAACGAAGTGCGCGCCCTGCTCGAACTCCTTCGCAGCGAGTTCCCATCCACCACGGCCTGGCTCGGATGCACCCTCAAAGACGCCTCGCACATCAGCGACGGCACGCCGTTGAGCGAAGTACTGTCCTTCGTCTCCCAGCACAGCGATCAGACCCTCGCATTCGGAATCAACTGCGTCCCACCATCGACCGCGCTAGCATCTCTGCAGCACATGCGTACTCTCACCGCTATGCCTCTGCTCTGTTATCCTAACTCGGGCGAAACATACGTACCCACAGAGCACGTGTGGACGGGTGACAAATCTGGCCGGGAGATCCGCGAGTCTTCCTTGCAGTTCCGCGCCGCTGGTGCAAGTCTGATTGGCGGTTGCTGCAGGACTACGCCCGAAGACATCAAGAATATCGCGCTCGTGCTGAAGGACGGTACTGCGTGAGAGGACAGCAAGTCTTGGTGGCAAGCACGCGTCTTTCGACATCCAAAGCCAGTAGTGCTTACACTTGCGATATTGAGATTTTCATGTAAATGTATAAGTATCTCATTGGCAAATCCAGCTTCCCTAATAATTGTGCCTGATAGTAGTCGCCCATTAGCTATTAGAGGTGATTACTGCATGCACCAACCGATCCCGCAACGAATCATCGCAGCCTCGCAAGGCCAGACTACACACAGGAAGCGAACGAATCAATTCACGTCCCAATAGAGAGGCACACTTATGTGTCAGAAAATCAGCCCGACCAGGATTGCCCTCTTGTCGTCCCAAATTTCCTCCCAAGCCGACTCTCTAAACGCCTCCGAACACTCGGGTAGCTGAATGGCACAGTAGCATTGCTTCTCAGACCTCAAAGCTGGGACACACGCAGGATGATCCCTGTCTCACACTTACTGCCCAACATGCAGCAGCACTTCCCTATTCACGCCACACGAGTGTGTGACACCCAACAATACCTTGGACACGTTTGCCCTTCGACATTCCCACAGCTCTTGGTCGACTCGCGCACTGGTTATTCATGGATATCACAGCAAAAGTCTCGAAAATGTGAAGTCAAGCAGGGAACCCAAACGTTTCATAGCGAAATCTCATTAGAACCTTTCCCTGTCCACCAAAGCAACTCCCGAAGTGCATGAACATTATAGTCCGACACCTCGATGCGAAGATGGGAACGATAAAAGACTTTGATTCGAAGTCGCACTGTAGAGAGCGCTTCCCGAAAAAGAAAATGCACATTTGGTGACCATGAAGACGACGAGTGACGCAAGAGCATCAACGCACGCTGACCCACTTATGTCCAACAGTCCTTGAGAATATGCGGCTTAAGAAGGCAAAACAACGCCGCCCAACACTGGATGGAATCGGTGAGAAATCGGAAGAGAAAGGTTAAAAAGCCACCCGGATAGTTGGAACTTGAGATTACTGAAAGAAAACCCCCTCGAAGTCTGTGAGAGAGAGGAGGGGGGATTAATTAAGAGCGTTTGTTGCGTGAAGACAAATGGCATACAAAGATCGATACTTGCAGGAAGCAGCCGAAAAGGAAAGGAGAAAAAAAAAGTGTTTCAACTTCGAACGCGGCATTCTGGGGGTATATCCGACTCTTTGACGAGTGTAAAGTAGAGGGTAAAGAAAAAAGTAAAACGTGGAAAGGAAAAAGGGCCCCAAAAATTGTTCCTCGCTGCCACCGGCCGGCCCGTCCATGTGCTATGCTAGATCGCTCCAGCTCCTGGATTGCCCTCCCTGCTCAGTGTTTGTGCGCGGAGAAAACAAATTCACCCTGCGAATATTCGACCTGAGCAAGCGGGTGATCCTTCGGTTTAGAAATTGCCCACCCAAGAGAAGAACAGAAAGGCTGGCGCGATGTGTTGTAATCTTTTCCGGTTTCCAAGATCGAAGATAATCGTTGCGGGAATGAATGGTATGACTTGTAGTTTTTGTCGAATTTTTCTTTCTTGATATTGAATGATACTGTCGTTGAATGCGTACGTAGGGGGTAATAAAAAGGGGGTAGCAAAATGCCAAGAGTTTTCAATATAGGCAGAGAACGGTATAAGAACCATGCCAATGAAGCGAAAAGCTGCGGAAAAGTGGAGCGAGAAAAGAGAACAAACACGAAAGAAAGCGCCGACGCCGATGAAGGGTATCGTTTGGGGTATGGTTCTCGACTCAAGCTTCCAAAGCTTGTCGAGATTCTTGAGTGTCTCCAGTGTGTTCCGAAAAATGCAAATGAGTTGAGAGTTCCGAACAAGCTCGCATATAGGCATCACTTCTATCACGTCGAGTCCGCTCATTAGCTTGGGATGATTTGCGAGATGAGGTCCAGATCATGCGAAGGCGATTGTTCAAGATAGCCATTGAGATGTAAGAATATTCTCAGAGTACCTCAAAGGCGTGTATACATAGCCGAAAAGCCAAGTCATTTGGCGTTAGCAGCCAGCCTACTGGAAGCCTTGGCCATATTGTGGCATGCTACCTGGTGCTTGCGACCAGCTTTGCATGCCAGACTGTTGAGCGGCAGTGGATTGCATGCCGAATTGTTGTGGTGACGGGCTAGGCTGATACATGCTGCGGTTCATGTTGCCATAAGCGGGATTAGCCATGGCATTCATCTGTCCGTAACCCATGTTGGCTTGCCCAGACATTTGCGGCGGCAGCATTTGATTCTGCTGTGGCTGCTGATGCTGTTGCTGCTGTTGCGCTTGTTGCTGTTGACCATATTGCGACATGGGATGCGACTGCGACAAAGGCGACGGCTGAGGTACAGGTGGCTGCCACATCTGGTTGGAAGGATAGCCGCCGTACGATGGCGTCTGCCGATGCTGTTGGCCCGGTGCCATGCCCATTGATGGTGAGCCTTGGTGCATGGAAGCCGAAGGCATTGCTCGCTGCTGCATAGCTGAGACTGGAGACGCCATCGGGTTTTGCTGGTTGGGGAAGCCCGGGTATGACTGAGGCATCATCTGAGAGCTAGCATGCGACATGGAGTCCTGCTGCGGCATGCGAGGCTGACCGCTACCTGCTACGGCTTGAGGTGATTGCAGATGTTGCGGTGCAACAGTCGTCATATCGCCCTCAGGTTGCGTGACTTGGGACGCTGGCTGTTCATGAGGCCGCTTCCAATAATTATCGAGGTATTGCGATCTATGTTGGCGCGTAGCTCCCAGCTGTTTGTTGTATTCGGCCGCATGAGAGGCTTGAGATAAAATCTCAGTTGCGCTGCTTGACTGAGTTCGATCCTGGTATGGTGGGCCAGCAATTTCCTGCCTAGGGCGTATGACGTTACCATAGCTGCCAGGACGAAGGTCTTCGGCTGGGAGGTGGATCATCGGAAGAGGTGCAAGCGTTGCTGGTAGCAAACCTGGTGGATGTCCTTCAAGACCGTTACTGTTGTAGATGATTTCGCCTTGAGGCAAGGAGGTCAAGGCGTTGCTGCTGGCTTCGGCCGCAGCAGCTTCTCTGGCCTTTGCCGCACCGGGCCTCTTCTCGCCGGCAGCGTCTTCCTCAGTGAACCCTTGCTTGCGGGCCTTCGCTTCCCAATAGTCGTCCCTGACGCGGCGTCCATTTTCTATCAGCCTTGCGCCAAATTGGCGGAACATAGAGCGCGCGGTGACAATAGCAATCTGCCGTGATCTGTACGAATATGGCAAAATCTCTTGCTGAATGAGATTGTCTTTTTCCTGTTGATTGGCGATTATTTTGAACAAGGATCTGTTCTTGTTGAACAACAAGTACGAATCTCTGTATCCCAGAACGCGGGCGCATTCTGTGGCCAACATGAAGAGCTTTTCGCCACGGTTGGGAACTTGGAATGTTCGGCATCGGTATTTCCGGCCCTCAAGAGGATAGCCATCCTTTGACACTTTGGTCTCGCCATCCTGATCAATTTCTCGAGGGATGTATTCGTCGCCTTCGGCGCCTAATTGATCTGTTGTGTGATCGCGCACGGTTGGTAGTGCTTTGACTACAGGTGCTTTTGTCGCAGACCCAGGAGTAGACCTATGGGGGGATGTGTGGCTCGGAGACGACTTCGGGAGCGACTCCGTCTTGATTTGCGGCGTTTGCATCGGTTGCGCAAGCGATGAGAGCGACATGGTTCTCGATGAAGCAGTGTCGTGGCCTGAGCCGGTTGATTTCGTTCGTTTGTTGGATTTAAGTCCGTCTGCAATAGCGAGGTCAGTATTGGTGTGCAGGGCTGGCTTATCGGCCAGATTGTACTTCATCGCGGGGTCAAACGATGTTATAGACATACCGCCGTTTCCGTCTGGACCAACTGCGCCGCCGTACTCGTCTGGCGATCTCGTTCGTTTTGTGCCGCGAGGACTAGGCTGTGAAAGCAAGTTTGGAGCGATAGTCGAGGCTGCGAGTGGAGATTAGCGCAATGTCGCAATGTGTAGAAACGCGCGACCGAAGACACGAGGCTGGCGAGAGCGTCGCATGCAGCGGGCAAGCTCGAGGACATACCGGATGCGTTCAGTGCTGCTGGGTTGATTGTACCAGACTCCATTGCACGTTTAGATTGTTGCAGGCAAGGCTACCAGCATCCCATCCCGTCGCGCCTTTACCGGGTCGTGGATGTGACACAATAGCAGTCGGGCAGCCGTTTTCTGCGCTCCCTTGTGTCGCTGATTCACGCGCCAGTGGCGCTCGACAGGGCGAAGGTAGCAATATGCGCGCGGGGCGGCGGTTGGGTTTTGCGCTCGCGCAGCTGGCTGGGCGAGAGGTCGACGCGCGCGCGAGGATGACGAGCGGGATGCGCGCACGGCTGAGCAGCAGTGGGCGGCGCGGCGTGGAGAGTCGTGCGCAACTGCAACGCAACGGTCGCGGTGATCGTGCAGACTGCGTTGATGCAGGCGCGGGTGTGGCCGGAGTGAGGTCTGGGTGGTGAAGCTCAAGCAAGGCGGTCGTGAAGTCGAGGACGACGGCCGGCTCGCACTGATGACGGAGAGGGCTTCGTTGCTGAAAGCGCGCCCCCGCCACTGCACAGTTGCTTGCTTGCTGTGCTGCTGCGATCGCCTCCGGCTGCAGCTGTGATCCTTGCGCCCACGAGAGAGCCAGGGAGCCTCGGAGCGCGTTCCTTTGCCTGCGTGCGCCGTTGCGTGCTGGGGCGCAATGCCGTGGGCGTGAGGATGCTGCGCACTCGTCTCGTTGCGGCGGCGGGCAGAGAGCGGTGAAATGCTTGCTTGTGCTCGAGGATCGACAGGTCGCTACAACCACAGGTAGCACACGCCTGTCCCGGCGTAGCGTCTCTGACTGCCAGCAAGGGACCACCTCGGCCTGTCTCGCGGTTCGTCTCGTCGGCCTGTTGTTGCTGCTGTCGCTGCTGCAAGGAGGAAGGCAGTGCGAAGATCTGGCCGCTCTTGTTCGCTGCGACCTCCTACTGCGCGCCGAGTCCAGGGCGTCGTGCCAGCGAGACGGGTATCTGGGTATCTGGGATGGCTAATCGCGTGCGAGCCCAGGATTTGCGGCGTGTCATTCAACTTCACGGCGGACAGCGATCAGCCTGTTGCGGCAGCAAGAATGGGCTCCCTCCGTGTGACGAGCCGTTCCCGTCTGGAGATGGGCGTTGGTGGCGAATCGGGCGGACATTCACACAAACATCAGCTGCTATTGCTGCCAATCCTTAGAACAGCTTCCGTCCCGTCCTATATACGCGCGCGACGAGGCGAGGCCTGCGAGGCTATCTCGCATTAGCCGATGCTACTCGACCCTGTCCATGACGCCCCTCCATGCGATATCCCATATCGCGTCTTAGGCATGTCTCACATATGATATGCATGACTCTATACAAAAGCTTGCTATATCACTCGGGATGAAGACGATCCCTTCAGCGCGTGCGCGCGTAGCTTTTCACGGCGAACTGTCCGTGAAAGCTTCCCATCTCTGCCTTCTGCCCTGCCTCGCAACCCGTGCCAGTCATCTGAGCACGTCGCTGATGCCTACCAACATCCTGCCTGACGCTGTCGTCCCGCTTTGAGACCCCAAGACGTACATGTAGCGATGCTGACAGTATTTGACATCGCGCGAACATAGTCCGAAGCCTCCATCATCGTCTCGTCAATCGCTCCGTCGACTCACGCTGATGTAAAGGCTCGGCGCAAATGCGTGGCGCCGTTCGCGTTATCGACCTGCATATCTCCACTAGACTATTGCGGTTGACCGGCGAGCTTGCACCTTGCGCCTTCGCTTGAAGCAGCAGCCTGCCCACCACAATCGCCCGGCAGTGAGCGGACAATAATGCTGACCATCACCAGCGAGGTACCTGCTCCTTCAGCCTGGCAATCACGCTGCTACGCGAGAAATGCTTGCTAATCGCCCAAACGAGACGTGATGCCTCGTCCGCAACGGAACAGCCAGGGCCGCCACGCTGCAGGTAGCCGCTCGTCGAGCTCACAGCTCCCCTCGACGAGGCTGATCTGCGCAGGTATCCACGCGGAGACGTGCAGGTCACGCAGACGCTCGCTGCGCACTACTTGCTACATCATGCCCGGGCGAGTCATTCGCGTCGTCGAAGAGTCGCGCGCTCGTCATGGACTTGCTCGAGCACCGCTGCTGGTTGGCCGCCGAAGACGCGACTGATCGCTTTCGATCAGATGCACCGAATATATCCAGCTTTTCCATACCGCGCGCGATATCAGGGACTATTGCGCGGGCGATCAACGCTCGGCGATCCCATGTATTTTTCGGTCGGCATGCCGGATCTCGCGAGGACCCCGTACACAGCATTATCGGCACGTGGCCATGAGGCTGCCTGGCTGGCGGCTACCTGCTTGCTTCTGACGACCCCTGCTATCGTCGCCGCATTTCTCACTGGTCGTGATGCACGAGTCTGCGTACGCCTCCACGGTTGGCCGAGAAATCCTGGCGATGATTACATTATCACGGACTAATGTCAATGTGTACCTACCGTAAGACCATCGCTCTCATCGTCGAAAGAGTGATAATACTCGCTGTGACAGTCCACTTGATCTTGCTGACATCAGACATGGACGAACAACACAACTCGTCACAATCAAAGCCTAGAGACCTCGCTGAGCACAGTAAAACGTACGCAAACTCCTGCTCGCTCTGTCCAGGCCATGCAGGCTGCCACCAAAGCTACAGAACAACCACTGTCGATCACGACACAAAAACAAGATCTTCGCTTCCTAACAAACCGCGCCTCCTTCGCTCGCGCGGCCCGTAGCGTTTAGCAGCCTGCATGTCACCTCGTCCGACATGGTCTCTTTAGCGAATTACGAGCTTGTCTTCTCGACAAGATCAAGGTGCTCGCCAAGCGCTTTACCAGACGCGCGGTACGTCTCTCTTAGGGCCTCTTTCTGCGCGCGGGCGAGATCACACGACGACTCTCAATCTCCGCTGACATTCTCGACCGTGTCTCGGATCTTGCGAGCCTGGCTTTTGCGATTGAACGACGACACGCCTCAAGACCCATTGTGGCGAATCGTTCAATTCCTTGGCCGACTGCTGACTTGCGCAGAAAGCGCCGGCGCCGCGGTCTCGTACCCAAGTACCGGCATACGCGTTCAACCAGGTGTGTGTAGTTGCTACAAAGCGTAATTGTGGCTTACCGTCTCGTTCTTGTCTGGTTGGCGGATGATTGAGGGCCTGCATACTTTGCGATGGGCGTACTCGGCGTGCTGTATGCAGCTGCGGGGTGGATCACATATGTATGTAGATTCGGTTGGAAGATACCGAGTCTTGATCGCCCTGTTTGTAGGCTTGATTGGCTGGGTTGTTGAAATGGAGATGTGAGTTTCTGCTGTGCATCGATGTTCTTTTCCCTTGGTCTTGAGAGATACATGTACATGCATACTATTTGAAACACCCGCTCGCGATGGTGAGATGATGGTCCGAAGTATGGCGACGTCCATCATACGAAGAGACTCGCATCATGACACCTCTGTCATCGTTCAATTCATATTGTGTTTCACGTATGACGAATGGTTGCGGACTCGTTCGGTATCATCTCATGTCAAGCTCAACACGAACAAAGCGTGGAGTGCTTAGCAACACGATGGCAGCGGTTACGATGACTTTGGCAGCATCTAGTCACAATACAAGACCATGGGTCTATCTAATTCATCGTCTGAAGCGTGATCTCATCGAACAGACCACATTCCTCGTATAAGTTGGACCACAGACGCGAAGATTGATCCGCTTCGGTCACCCCAACCCGAACCCTCGCATCAACCACATCATTCTAAAACAATCCGAATTATGGGCATGAAATATCGATAGACGTGTGAGCAAGGCATGATAGTGAGTTTCTACAAGTTTGTAAATTCGGGTGGTGTACGTTGTGCGTGTTGGACGGTTTGTCGGCCAATAACAGGGCAGCGGTTTCCCACGCTGTTCACTTACACAAATTCGCATACATGTACATGTACCCTTCAGGTCCGCTTGTCATGAGAGCGTCTACGCAAAGGGCGCCAACGCCAGGTGTCGACCAACAACAGCATAACCCCACGAGGAGGAGCGGGCCCGAACTCTGCCAGATGTGATAAACGGATTAGAGAACTATAGATAGTAAGAACATACTTGGGTATCTGGGAAAATGGGAAGCCCATCTCATCCTAAACGCTCGTCTACTCAGCCATTACCACCGCCCCACTTGCCCACCTACACGCAAGGGAAGAATCTTCCCAGAGCATCAATTACACCATCAAGCACAACGGCCTAAGCCTTAGTAAACTGTTTTCCCTCCCAAACAGTCGGAATCTGGCCCGCCATGTAATCCTTGCCCTTGATCATACTGATCGCGAACGCTGGCATCTTCCACCCATTGAAAGCGCCCACACCACCCTTCGGACCGACAGGCACCAACTGCGTCTCGCCGGTCTTGGCTTTGTAGACCTTCTCTGCAGGGACGGAGACGCCAGCTACGCCAGCGTCGCTGAGCAGGTCGTGGGAGAAGTTGGCTCCGAAAACGGGAATGGCGTTGTACAGGTTCAGCACGCCGCCCTTGTCGACTTTGGAGACGTCGCCAACGGAGTAAACGCGTGGGCCGGCCGCGTCGACGCGCAGAGTGGTGGGGTTAGCGTCGATCCAGCCGCCTTGTTGCTTGAGGGATTCGGGCACGAAGGAGGTGTTGGGCGCGACGCCGACGGCGGGGATGTAGACGTCGGGTGTGAGGGACTTGCCGTTGCTGAGGTGGACTTCGGTCTTGCCATCGGAGGTCTCGTTGTGGCTGGTGATCTTGGTGTTGTAGAGGACTGTGACGCCGACAGAAGCGAGCTGGCTCTGAGCCTTTTCGGCAAGTGCTTTGCGGAGGTTGGGAAGGAGCTTGTCGCTGGAGGTAATGAGTGTGATGCCAACCTTGCCCTTGAGCTTGGTACCAATCTCGCCGGCAGTCTCGACTGCGATAGGGCCGCCACCGCCGATGACGATCTCCTTTGCGGAGGCAAGACGGGTGTTCATGTCTTCAAGAGCCTTGATGGAGATGTTGTGGTCGCCATGCAGAGTGGTGCAGGGCGTAGGCGAGCGTATGCCAGTAGCAATCACGAGAGCATAGTAGGGCAGTGACTCGGAAGCCTCGCCACCGGAAGGAGTCCAAGCGACGGTGCGGCCTTCGACGTCAAGACCAGTGGCCGATCCATGATGGAACACGATGGAATCCTTGAATTGAGGGTATTGCTTGAAGCCATCCATGATCGGCTTGAAGTACTTGTCATGGGGTGCATCTGTGACAGAGACGAGTTCTCTGGGTGCGCCGATGTGCCACCAGAAGTGGGTAGATTCGTTGACAATGTGCAAGACATATTTGGCCTGCTCTGACTTGGCCAGCTTGGGGAGGGTGTGCTTCAGTATGTAGTGAGCAGCACTCAAACCAGCAAAATTGGCTCCCAGGATGACAATGTTACGTGTTTCGGCCATGTTGAACAAGTTGTGATGAAGATCCGGTAATGTGCGTGTGGTCCTGTACCGGGTTTAGAGCGAGAGTTGGCACACGAGGCCTTTTGATGTGATTGAGCTGGAAGTGGCGTGTACCTTATCACAACGATGCGGCTGGTTCAGGAGACAGCGGACGACTATAGCGTTGCTTAGTCGCACAAAGCGCTAACAGACGATAGACAATGGGTGTACGTTGGGGAGCCGAGAGCGTTGATACAAGTAGTCTGGACGTGATGGAGCCGGTGTGGCAAGGATAGGCAAATGCTTGTCAAATGGTGATCAGGCTTAAGCTGTGGATTCACGGGCGAGCTACGGAGATTTTATACACGTGCAGACTGGGTATAGAACATCGTTGGTATGCAGGCGACATATCACATTTCTGCTCACCAGAGCCACAAAATACAGACGGTCGGCCTAGCAATGCTCTCTCCGGATGCGCGACAGGGGTTGGACTGTCCGTGCTTCACGCTCCTTTGGGCCAGTAAAAGAAATGAGCATTTCAGCCCTATGGCAGGTTTTGTAAGCTCTATCACGTGTCAAGCCACAGTCGGCCAAAAACTGCGCCGTGATGAGCAAAGCAAGATGTGGTCTGCGGAAGGTCATGTAATCCAAAGCTATATCGCAAGGACCAATGTTGGGCCGTTGTCCTAATTAGCACGATTTCGGCGTAGTCATCGCTTGTTATGATGCTTGTGTATGGGATACATGGACTTGCTGCGATCGTGAGACGCGTTGAGGTACTTGCATCCTCGCCACTGCTGCACTGCATTACTCGCGTGATTGCTGTGGACAAGCAATCTATTTGATGCTTTGCTTGGGCACTTCGCAGATATGCATATCTATCCCGTCACGTGAGTGAACATGCCCGACAAGCAAGGTTCGGGAAGCATGGTGCACGCAGAAGTGAAGCGTCGCCGTCGTCGCCGTCAGCAACACCAGGAGGCAGCTTCAGCAGCAAGTCACGAGACAGCATTAAATTGCTGAACTGTAGTGCTCACAAGAACTCTCTTCAGGTAAAGAGATGTAGCGGCCAACCCACAAACCCGTTCCACTATAGAAGAACGCACTTGGTAGGAAAGTCGGACGCAGGAATTCCTCCTTCAACAAGGCCGGGAACGGTGGGAGACTCAGAGTCGGCGAACCGCGCTCGTAACCCACAGCAAGTCGCCGTAGCGAAGCCTTGATTAAATGACGTTTAGTCACCTACTGATACTTTTTAGAAGAGGAGTGTGAGGGAGAAGCAACTTTTATGCTCGGATTTTGCGCCAAGACTTTGCCTGGACCAAGCGTTCTTGCGGCGGCGGCGCGGTGAAGAGGCTCCACTTTGAGGCTCGCTCAGGCATTACTGGATCTCGGTGCTATTACGTGTACAATATATATCGAACTTCACTGCACATCGCATAACAGCTAGGGAAACTTCCAACAGGAGATACCCGAGGATGTGCCCTATCCAAGACGAAAGGTGGCAACGTTGTCGAAAGACATCTCATACACATTTCCATTGCACCAAGGGCCAAGTACCGAGATGTCGAGAAGGCATGGCATATGTCGACTTCCCAATCAAAGATCTTACATTGGAATTGTCGCTCGATGCGGAAGTTCAATGACCTGGATCCATGCATTTAGACGCACCTAACCAAGATGACAGAATGCGAAAATGCAATGGAATTGGAAAGCGAAGTGCGGCGCATTGAATGAACGTGTGTGGTGTTGCGCTTTCTTCCAGATACTGACATTCGATATGTGCTGTCTCAAGAACGACAGCCAGAGACAACAAGTCTATGTAAGTATGTCAGGTATGTCAGGAAGTAGAGATATCCTCGAGACAGATAGGTCGTAGGAGGTAGGAGGCACGTTCTATTGAGACTTTGGTGTCATCGGACAACGGCTGCTACATGTCCTTGATACGACTGACCCAACCAAATCGATCAAGTACATGAGGTATTATAATAACGACTTGTCGTACTCTCGCATCAGAACGCAGTTCTTCTTGTATATCGGCAATAACGTGATGCAGCCCCGCTTTCACTGCTCCGCGCCTTACAAATTACAATGTCTTGCACCATTGAGCTGATGTCAGCATTCATCTCTCTTTGAACATCCTCCATCGTATTGAGATAGACCTCATTACCAATCTTCCAAAGATCAGCATCGCCACCAAACTCACAGCATTCCATCAAGTTTCGTCTCGTGCTTTGCCGACGCCTAGTTATAATACCGCCATCCGAGTACCAGCTACTGAGCGATCCAAAACGTCGGAAATCATCTTTAATCCACGACTTTGAGCAATTGGACACATCCTTAGCACCCATACCTGAGCACTCGTGAACTGTAAAATATCACCATGGCGAGCTATACCATCGACGTCCCCGAGTCCAAACTCGAGGAATTGAGAACCAAGCTCTCGGTTGCAACCTTCCCAGACGAGCTCTCTGGCGCCGCTTGGGACTACGGTGCACCTCTTGAAGATGTCAAGCGACTGACATCCTACTGGAAAGACGGCTTCGACTGGCGTGCTCAGGAGACCAAGCTGAACCAACTCCCGCAGTATCACCGTGGTATCAAGGTAGATAATTTCGAGGAGCTGGACATCCACTACATCCACCAGCAGTCCACCAGCAAAGATGCCATACCGTTGCTGTTCTGTCATGGATGGCCTGGTAGCTACATTGAGGTGGCGAAAATGCTACCTGCCCTGCAACAAAGTGCCAATGGAGTATCCTTCCACGTTGTCGCACCTTCTTTGCCTAACTTTGCCTGGAGCGACGGGCCTACACGTACCGGTTTTGCTCTGCGTGAATACGCTGAGGTCTGTCACCGCCTCATGCTCTCGCTGGGCTATGACAAGTACGTGACCCAAGGAGGGGACTGGGGCTTCTACGTCACTCGCGCCATGGGTCTCCTGCATCCCGAATCTGTCATGGCTAGTCACATCAACATGATCCGTGCCAGTGCACCTTCGTTCACGTCAAACCCGCTGCTGGCCATCCAGCACGCTCTACGACCTTATTCAGCACGCGACAAAGCAGGCTTCGAGCGAACGAAGTGGTTCATGGAAGAAGGGACCGGCTATCGCCTCCTGCAATCCACGAAACCGCAGACCATCGGCTATGCGCTCCATGACAGTCCCGTAGCCCTCCTAGCCTGGCTGTACGAGAAGCTACATGACTGGACAGACAACTACCCATGGACCGACGACGAGATTCTGACCTGGGTGTCAATTTACTACTTCTCAAAAGCTGGTCCGGCTGCGAGTTTGCGCATTTACTACGAAGCAGTGCACGCCAATTCCACAAGTGCCGTGTCGAGGGACCGCGCGAGCCAGTGGATTGGGAAAGTGAAGCTCGGTCTGTGTCACAGTCCGAGAGAATTGACTGTTGTGCCTCACGTCTTTGGGCGCACGCTTGGCCCTGTCGCTTTCGAGAGCCAGAAGTCAAAGGGTGGGCATTTCGCTGCGCATGAGATTCCAGAGGAGATTGTGAGTGATTTGAGGACGATGTTTGGGAAGGGCGGAGCCTGCTATCGCATCACCAATGTGGGTGCTGGGTCAAAGCTTTAAAGCGTGACTTCATGGAATTTTTGACGTCTCTCAGAGTGTGATTTCAAGATTTATGCCTGTTGAAAGGAGTTCAGTAGGGTTGAACTAATGGCGAAGTACATGAGACGTCGACAAAGAAAACAGTCTTCACAGTAATACTTCACGACATGGTAAATTTCACGAAGACATTAGTTTGAGTGGTGCCTTGCAAGTGACAAAGAACCCCTCGTCAGAGGTAAATCTGAGGTGATTGATATGCACGGAGCTCTTCAGAGCTGTATGTTTGAGCTGGGCCTCGCAAGGCAGTAAAATTATGATTAGTTCTCTAGCATCTCCGGGAAGACTGTGCCAATGAGCGTATCTATCAATGTCAAGACCATGTGGGTGCTGGAAAGTTGTTAGCAAAGAATCTGAATCACCACCATATCTCAGAGTTTTACTCACTTCAGTCGTCGATTGTTCAACAGAGCCACCACCTTCCTACTGGCAGCTTGCGCATTCGACCGTCCTACCACACTTCCCGCAAGATCAGGAATCAAAGCGCCTAACACAAGAGCCGCCTCTCGTCTCGTGTGAGCTTTCTCAGCAAGTGTACGAGGCGTTGACGCGGCCTTCATCTTCCCATCTGGCCACATGCCATTCTGCAAAAGTTGTACATATGCCTCCAGCTTATCGTCTTCAAGGTAGCTACGCGCGCTGTCGTGCACTTTCCGCTCAATAGTGCCGCCAAGGAGCTGATGCAGTACCACGACGACAGTGCGTCCACGAAGCCAGCTGTTACCTTTGGATAGTTCGAAGAACTCAAGGAAGAGGTCGCAGATCGGCTTGACGAAGGGCTCGAGCTCTTTGGTCTCGTAAGCGTTGAGCTCGGCTTCGGCTTCGGCTGCCGTTGATGGATCTTGCGTCGCAGGGTCGAGGGAGTCGACTGATTCGCCGTTGATTTGTGATGTGGCTGCAGAGATGAGGTTTTGGCCAGCGACTGAGAGTTGGTCAAGGACCGGAATGTTGCCGAGGAAATCCTCCATGCCGTCCGAGACTGAATTGTAGATTCTTGTGACAAAATCTCTAGCATCGTCTTGTCCGTTGTTCTCACCGTTGGATGTGATAGATGATTGTGACAAAAAAGCTCGAAGCTCGCGACTACGGCAAATCGCAGGCACCAACAGTAAAGAGCGGAGGTACTTCTCGAGCGTTTGCCGTCGGCGATTGAGAAAATCTTTCTGCAAAGTGAACAGAGCCTGTCTCCGAGGAAAGTCCAGTTCCCTTACTGCAGGAAACCTGGCACGCAGTCGCTTGTGCAATTCATGGAATTGGCTGTACCGCCGGGTGACAGCCCAAGTAGCTGCTGCCATGCTTTCGCCAGCTTGCCGGCGCACCTCAATAACGTACAGCGCATATTCATGACCGTCGTCCTCGTGGCCGACCATGACAGATTTGATGTTGACAGCCGCGCGGCCGAAGAGACTATTGTCGCTTTCCTGCACGATATACTGCTGTTTCTGCATCTCCTTTCGCCGGATCTCACGCTGCAGATTTTGTTCCGACTTGCGTAGAATTCTGAGCTCAGCAGTATTGTTAGTCAATTCTGCCTTCGTGGTCAGAGAATCCACGATGCTTTTTTGGGCCTGCAAACGCTCAATCTCTTGATTGAGTGCACCAATGGCTTCTGTGAGACCTAGATCGCCAGGCGCAGCTTCTTGTACTTGGTCGTCATCGCTCCCATTGAGCGCATCGGAATCTTCTTTCTCGTCTTCGGCGAACTTATCTGCTTCATCGCCGAAGAGATCATCGACGAAGACACCTCGGCTGGAGGGCTGACCAACTAGACCAAGAGATGCAATGCTTGGCTTGCCTTTTCCTGACGGTTGCATAGCCAAAGGTGGCCGGAGTGGCTCAGCAAACCTCACCCTATCTCCGATCTCCAGCGAAGGTCGACTATTCGACTCTGAGAACAACGAGTCCTTGTCATCTTCTCCAACTATGTTATCGAGAGCAAGCTGCATAGCGTCTACCGCTTTAGCCTCTTCTTGCGCACGTTGTGCGCTTTCACCGTCTGAATCGTAACTTCGTAAGCTCGTGATTGATTGTGTCATACGTTCGTCCTCGACTTCGTCATCGAACAAAGCTGGCCTGGCACCCGAGTCATCCATTGATCTTCTGACATCTGGTGGTGCTAAAACTGGCTTGGTGATACTCTTCAAGTCGCTCGTTGATAAGACTGCGCGACGAAGTTCAGGCTCTCTGTTGATCGCCAGTGGCGGTCTCTGCGCTCTGATAGGCGATCGGCTGGCGTTGCGTCCGCCATCTGGCGAGAGGATTGATTTTGGTGATTTGTTCGAAAGTGCAGACATTGACGGGCCGTCGTCGATGGCGAGCCATTTGTAGTACAAGTCAGAGCGCTTGAAGTCCTCAAATTGCTCTTTCCTCATGCGCTCGTATATTTGGGATTGAGTGCGCAGAACTGCTCTTCGTGCTGCGATGTAATCATCTGCCGTGGCTTTCGAGCCCAGTTTCAGGAACCTCCGTACAACTTCCAGAGTTGCTGGTGGCGTTTGCAGTTCTGACTTGGTAAGGTAGCCTTCGTACATCTGCCCAATGTCCAGTCGACCTGGGTCAGCTGCAATTCCCGGAGGAGGCTCGTCGGTGTCAGTTTCCAATGGATCACGGAAGCCGTCCACTACCAACCAGAATTGTACCAATCGCATCAGCTTCACGCGGTCCATATACTCCATGAAGTAGCTCAAACCGGACGCATCATAGAGGAGATCGCGAAGCGACACTTGTCGCTTCTTTGACCCGGCATCCTTGTCATTGGGCGGCTGTATTGAGAGCTTTGGCTTCACCCTTCCGTCAGCTGCAGCCAGTGTCGATATCTTCTGGTCAAGCAAACGCTTGCCTGTTTCCAACCGTCGAAGGTATGCGGCATCTTGATTCTCAACAGCTGTGTCTCGTCTCAATTGGCTTACAACTTCACTTCTGAAGCGTCGTGCCTCGGACAAGATGGCAACATGCCGGATTGCTCGAATGAACCTCTCGAATTGTCTCTCGCTGTCGTACGGTCTCAGACGTGGGAATTGAGACGACTTCTTACCCCTGATCGAAGAAGTAGGCGCATGCTCGTCCAATGCCGCTCGCAGCTTTCGCACCGTCTTGCGGTCCTGCAACATCGGCCCTCCAATATTGACGATCATCTGGTTCCAGAAATCCGGATCCTCCAGCATGTTAAGCACAGGCGTTAGCACAGCGCACGCTACAATCTCCTGGACCAACGAGGTCACTGCCGGACTGGTCTTCATATTCTCTGGCAGCACAATCGGCAACAGCTTCGTAACCATCTCTCTCAAATGCCTCTGCTGGCTCACAGCAGTGTCCGCGAATCCCAGCGCGGCAGCAGCATGCACCTTTCCGCCTTTGTACTTCGCCGCGATAGCCAAATCCAGCTCTTCGCTCTCCGTCACCTTCAAGCCCAGATCCTTTCCTCTCACTGCTCTTTCGGCTTCGTAGAACTCCTTCAGATGTCCCGTCACAATCGGCAGTATCCTACTGACTCCCAGCTCCACCAAGTCGACGCCAGTCAGCCTCGCAGCGACTGTGAGAAGCACTGAGCGGATACACCTATCGATCTCATTCTGAAAAGTCGGTCTTCGCGAGATGCCACCATACCAGCTGGTGACAAAGTCTCTCAAGATCAAGTCCAGAAGTCCATCCACGGCTTTTGAGAACTTCCTCGCTTCGGGAAATATGACCGGCCTTCTGTACTCCGTGCGACTCTTCAGCGCCGCCTTCTCTTCTTCCCACACCTCTTTATCTCTCCACGCAACATGTTCTCTTCGCGAACGTGATGTGTCTTTTCGCACAATGCCCTTACTCGTCGTCGCGACCACGAACAGCAGTCCAGCAGCGGCGGTGAGCGCTCCAGTGACGAAAGCATGCGGTATCCAGCGCAGGCTCGGCAGCCAGTCGGTTAGCAGAGCCCAGGCGATAAAGGCGGCGAAGGCAGCGAGCAAGGCTTGAGTGCGGTCGAGACCCATAGTCCGCGCGACACTTGCGGAGAGCAAGCTGCGCGCATAGTCGTATTGTTTACAGTAGGTGGGGTGGGCTCCAAATGTTTGGAGATAGTCTTGTGGAGCGTTGGCGGGCTTTGAAGAGGGCACAACGTCACTTGGCTGGCTTATGCATCGGAGGATCCTCTGTGGGAAAAACACGATAGAGAGACGTGCAAGGTATATGATGATAATAAACTATATTAGTGATCGTAGTGATTTGACAAAACTCAATGATACAACATTAAAATATCGCTGCGGGATACGAAAAACAGGACTCTTCACAATGTAACAACAACTTTCGCAGCAGAAACGCCTGCCATCATCCGATCCACAGCCGCCTGGACGTGTTCCAAACCCTTGCCCTGCACAAGTGGCTCTGGCGAAGGGACGAAAGTGCCAGTCGCCAGAGCCTGCGGCAGATACTCTGCATAAATGGCCTTTCCAATACCGTTGTCTCTGAGAGTAATGCCAAAGATCTTGGTCAAAGTGACACCCTCTGGCAGCTCCTCAACGCCGCCCTTGGTGCTCGCAATCGCACCCTTGCCCGCAACCTTCTTGACGACTTCCACTGAAAGCTTCGCCGCTTCGAAGCCGATGCAGTCGAGCACGCCGGCCAAAGTCCTGCCTTTGAATGCATTGACAACGTCATCGACCACGCTTGGGCTCTTGTAGTCAAAGACTTCTGCCGCGCCGAGGCGCTTAACGTACTCAAAGTTCTTCTCCGATGCAGTGGTAATGACTTCGTAGCCGGCCGCCTTCGCGAGCTGAATGCCGTTGCTACCCACACTCGAAGCACCACCCCAGATTAGCACAGTCTTGCCAGTGGACTGTCTCGCTGGTTCAGTGGGCAATTGCAAGCCAAGGAATGGAGCCAACTGGAAAAGACCACAGGCTGCTGTTGAAAGACCAAGCGGGACCACGACCGCTTTCTCAAAAGGCATGTCGTCTGGGATGACGCTGGCCATTCGCTCATCCAAAACGGTGTGTGTCTGGAAGCCGGAGTCTTGTGGCTTCTTGGTGGCAATGCTCATTGCGTGGCCAAGGACTCGGTCGCCCTTCTTGAATGAGGTCACACTGGAGCCAACGGCGATGACTTCGCCGGCGACGTCCTGGCCGAGAATGGTCGGGTATTGCATTGGGAGCCAGGCGAAACGTTGCAAGCTGCCATCTATGGGGTTGATGGCGGCGGCGCGGTTCTGGACGAGGATCTCGTTTGAGCTTGGTTCCCAAACCGGTACTGGCTTGAGCTCGAATGGGTGGGCTTTGGCCGCAGTGAGGTAGGCAGCTGTGTTGGAGGACATGGTCTTGAATGTCTGAGTTGTATGTGATAGATTGACTGAGAGGTCTTGCGTAGACTTTTATCCTAATGTCGTGAGTAGAGCTTGAGAGTGAAGGTCAATTATAGAAGTGATTGATTGCGATGAGGAACACTTGATAAACGAGGTCGTCAAGAGCCTTTATACTACCTCTGTCTCGATCGGAAGGATTCATGAAGGCACGCCGCATCCATACCGATCCTTGCGCTCGCCTATGATCGGACTTACCAGAGACAGCTGATACGTTAGAACGTCCCACTTAGGCGTTCATGAGCCACGATCTCCGAGCGCGTTGTGGTCTGTTTTGTGGCAGGAGGAATGGGTCTGTTGGGTGTTGTGTGGGATTCGTGGCTGAAGGCTAGCCTATGTCCGAGCTGCTCGGCCGAGAATCTCGTACGAGCTAGATACTCGAGTACAGCGAACAGCAACTCGGTGTTAGCAACAAAGTCCACGGCGGTTCTTAGGCGTGAGTTATGACGGATGAAAGTGTTCTATAACGTTAGTTGGCCAGGCTGGAAACATTGCCCGTAGTCACTGCCCATCAGGATGCGTTGAAACCCTCCACAACGCTGTCTCTACGCAGCCGAGCACGTCTATCAAAGGTAAGCTTTAGAACGAGCTGCTATCTTAAGATGTTTCGGCCATCGTTGATAGCGAGCTTGACACGATGCGAGTCAATCACTTTACACAGCGAGATGTACGCACAGGGACGAGAATGGAGACAACATTGCTGGAGAGAATATGTAACGCTAGACACATGGAATTCATTTCAAGTCGTATCACAGCAAAGTCATCGCAAGCTCTAAACTTCTACCGTCTGAATAATAGTCGGTGGACGCAGGACAATGATTGATCTCTCCTCAGCACTCTATTTCCATCCGCAACCCTTGTCTCTCAACAGAAGCCTGGCATTCATGCCGACAATACACCTGACCAAGTCCCAGTTGTCATCGCGACCTACCCAGTCGCAGACGACGATGCCGACACCGCCATCGCCATCAAACGCCTCGCCGGGTGCGTTGATGCCACGGTCGCCAATCGTGTGTTTTTGGCAAAGGAAAGCAACGCAAGCCGGATTTAGCTTCGCGGCGATAGCTTCAGGCCAGCAGCCGACGTTCCAGAAATTGCTTGCGCTGAGGAAGTTGAGATAGAAGGGCGGCGGCTTGGGTCTATCCTTCTTTTCAACGTCGGACTTTTCTGGTGCGCACTTAACCGACGCGGCGCGCTCGAAGTGGTCGCAGCATAGCTGGATCTTCTTGTCGATGTTCTCCTTCTCCATCACCTCGCAGAAATCTTGCACACAGATATCACCTGCTGTGTGGTTGGGGGTGTTGTATGCCCAGTCGTTGGCGTTGAGACACCAGCCAGTGCCATTCCACTCGCCCTTCAGGCGACCGGAGAGCTCAAAGCGACGCATTAGAACAATGCGGCCACGGACTTCACCGAGTGTGGGGATGCGTGGCTCGGTAAACCATTGCTTGGGGTTTGTGTAGTGGTCTTTCAAAATCTCACCAAGATCTTTGTCCGTGGCCTCGCCAGTGCCTTCACGCTTGACCGATATGATGATTGTCTCGGAGGGGTTGGCCGCAAGGAATTGCTGTACCTCCTTTACAAGAGGGCGGAATTTCTTGCTACCAGTGAGAGAAATGGGAAATGAACCGTGTACCAGAATTAGATCTTCGTCACTCTTGTCTTCGGGGTGAGCGGGCTGCACACGAATATCGAAGAAGCGCACGCCATTGTTGAGCTGCTCCACGGGGGAATGAGCCTGACAGCGAACAGAAGGAAGGGCTTTGTAGTGTGTAGGGCTGTTGTGAGTACCAGGAATAGAGAGACCAGAAAGTGGGACATCGTCAGACAGGTGTGACATCCATTTGTTCAGGTCAGTGGTTTCCGAGATGGCAAGGAAGCAATCGTTTGGCAAGTAAACTCCAGAATAGTCATGCTTGGGGTCATTGCTTATGGCAGAGAAGTTCTTTGAGGCGTTGGACGTGATAGAGGTGTCAATGCGCCAGCGGCCGCCGCCGTCACCTTCGAAGGTCAGGCGAAGGACGTCATTTGGCCCTCGCTCTGTGGTATTGATATCCGTCTTCTTCGTGCTAAAAGGCTCAACCCGGATGTCAACATCCTGCTTTGCGAAACTCTGTGCCTTGTCTGACAGAGGGATGTCGGCACGGCTGGCGCGGCGAGAGGCAGCCGGAGAGCCCTTAGGCGAGTCCTTGGGCGACGAGCTCTTATTGGAATTGCCATTGCCGGTCACATTGCTCAACATAGAAGAGAGGTGGTTGGTGATGTTGGCTACTCCAGATGTCAAGTTGGCTGTAGCATTGGAGGCAGGCCCAAGGCCAGCATTGGGAGGGAAGTCCTTCGGATTGGGTGCCTCGTAGCGCTCGATGACCTTGAGGGTCAAGGGCTGTGCGGTCAGGTTGCGGAGCGTCAATGGCGCGGTCATATTGGCAGCTCTTTGAGTGGACAGCGTGGGAGGAGAGGGACAGCGGGAGCTATGAGAGTTGTGAGTTTTCGGCCCTCATACCTACCCTTATAAGAGCTACGGCGCCGCCTCATAGCGCAGCAGGAACAGACGGTCAGAGCGCACTTGCAGGCGCCTCGGGTACAGTATGATCGACGAAGGGACCATCGTGTGTCTCTTGACAAAGCTGTGGAGCGGACGACTGGCAGCCAAGTGTCTGGAACTTGGCAAGGCTGTCTTCCTTCAACCAGACATCACGTCGCCAAGTCGCGCATGGTCGTCGGCATCGCTGACGACGTTCCCACAGAGGGGCAAGCCTTGCGGAGCTCGCGCATGCCGTCTTCAAGCCTGCAATCACCTCCTTGGCTGACGGTAGGAATGATATGTCCATGCTGCAGTCTTCGCAACATAACCATCGAAGTATTCATACCGGGCAAATATGGTAGCATGGTCTTCCAAATAATAATGTACCTTGGAGGTTTGAAACACGGCCTCAACGACGTCAGAGCCTGGTATCTGCCCCTCTCCAAACTCTCCATGCGCGATATTCGGACCCCGTCTCAGCTCCCGTGATGCTGCGGGCACATCTAGCTTGCAGACGACCGTCGCATATAGCCCTGCATCATTCCTGCCTGGTGACCCGCACTGCAATCGCTCTGGAAGCGAATCTACTTGCCAAGTTTCACAGTCGTCACCACATCTCTGCAGAGAATTGTTCATTGTAGCACCGACAACTTCCAAGCCGCGACAAGCATCTCCCATGCAGAAAACGCAGAGCTGAGCTGCGGGTCTGCTGCACGCAAGGGCGACAGGGCTGAATAGGGCAGATGTGCTGGCCCGCCCGCTCTCCGTCTTGGACATTGCTTGACTACCACACCGCACGCTGCCATGCTGCTTCACGGTAGTCATGAATCCCCGAGGCACGAGGCGAGAGAAGCTGTCACATGGAAGGTGACATGCACGTGTTCGCCATCTGCCAGGGCCGTGGTAGCCGATAGCAAAGCGTCTGCATAGCGCTGTCTCGTGTAATTTACGCATACCAAAGCTTTTGAACACGGTGATTGGCCAGTGAAAACTAGGCATTGATCTCGTCTCTAGCCCTTAGGGCACTCGATATATCGCTACCTGTAGTAATTGCAAGACACTCAAGGGATAACAACAGGCCCTTATTCATTCAAAGATCAGCGAAGCACGCCTGGTCGCAAGAATGCATTCGGAATAGGCGCAGTCCTGATAGACTCATGCGACACTCTCATCCCGTCTCCACTAACTCTTCCAGTGTTTGCACCACTGCCTCTTCTTCCCGTAATACTCGCAGGGCCTCTGGAGGCAGCGGCTGTCGCAGACTCAAAAGCGCTACTAATGCCTTCTGGCAGGAAGCTGTGGAGTGTGGTGCCAATCGGGAACAAGCGCTTACTCTCCATTTCTTCTTTGTGTGCTGCGCGGAAGGAGGAAGCCTCGCGATCAGACACGCTGACGACGTAGGATGGATTGGATGGATCGCCAGGCGACGGGCCGGAGGAACCTGGTGCGTTGATGGGCACGGCGCGCATCGCGGCGAGCAATGCCACCATGAACTTGTTGCGGCGGGTCTGGTGCAATGTTTCGTTGGCAAAATTGGACTATGCAAGCATACATGATTAGTCTGAGAAATCGAAGTTTGGAGAAGGGAACGTGGATCTTACCTTGTGCTTGATCTCGACACGCAGATCGAGTTGCTTCAAGTCGCCCAAGCTGAGCAGTTCGATATCGACCTCAGGCACAAAGTCCCTCTTGTTTTCCGGCGCTTTGACGAACTTCTCAAGTTCTGCCCGGAGTACTAGGATGTCGGTATTCGTGGTACCTGCGCAAACAGAGAAGTTGTATTGTTCCTTCATCGACCGGCTCCGTGACACGTTCTCAATCCAGAGGCTGTTGGCGACGTTATGCGGAATCTGCACGGTCTTATCGCTATCGATGCGACGGAAGACCGAGTACATAAGAGATATCCGCTCGACAACTAGCTGTACGTGATCGATGTCGACTCGGTCCCCGATGTCATAAGGATGTTTGATAAAGATGAAGATCACACATGCCAGGAATTCTGTGACTGTCCCGCCAATGGCAAAACCTAAAGCTGTGAACGTACTCCAGAGCTGAGTCGTCTTATTAGCAAAGGTCTTACTGAAGAAGCTGGCGTATATGAATGCGATCGAGGCGAGGACGACCAAGCTGAGTAGGTTGTCGAGCACTCCGATCACGTAGTTGATATCTTGCATGCTGATAGTGCGGTTTTTGCGATCAGCGCTGATGTCGATAACGAACATTGTCATCTCCTCGAGACTGACATCGCCATTGCCGTCTCGGTCCAGCGCATTGAAGATGTCTTCAGCTTCGTCGAAACGCGACTGGCCAAGGATCTCGTGCAAGTCGCTCCGATAAAGCGCTTCTCTGCCTTCTCCGACAAGAGATAGCCACAGCCTACTGGCAAGCGCCTTGCAAGCCTTCTCTGACTCCAGCGCCTCAACAACGATGGCATGGGCACTGGTGGTGGAGAAGACTTGTTTGCCAGTGATATCCGAAGCCATCATACCAAAAGCTGCAGTCATCTTGTCACGGGCGCGGCCCATATTGCTGAGGGCTTGTGTGATGTTGCGTCCGCCAGCCTTCGCCATTGCCTCGCGAACTTCCGTGAGCGTGTTGCCTTGTATGTCGGCGTCTTCGCGCTCAAATTCTTTGCAGTACTCCGGAAATAGTGCACGGGATGCATCGTAGAGCATATCCAGCAAGCGAATTAGCTTCTTGCTCTCTTTGATTTTGTCGTCGTACTGTTTGCGATGGTAGTTGACACTGATAAGCTGTACCAGGGTCTTCTCGACCAAGAAAATGGCAGCGACGATGATACCAGCCCTGAATACAGTGCGGAAAGTCTGCAGCCACGGCTCACCGCACGCATTTACGTTGCCAAACCTGCAGATCAGCGGAGTGGTGAGGTATGCCACGATGCTCCATAGGAATAGACTCAGAGGAATCTCGAGAGCAGCAAGAACCAGTGAGTACTTGCGAATGCCGGTGCTGATCAAGCCGCATGCTGCTTGAAACAGGATAGGCATAGCCTGTGCGCATAGCTTGCACACCCACAGTCCAAGCCATATGACCTCAATCCAGACGAACAGGCCTAGCAGTCGGACTCTGCCTGCATGAGCATCGAAATAGACTGTTTCCGTCAAGATGAGCGGAATAGCTAGCAAGGTAGCGACAGGAAGAATGTATAGCGCATATCGGGTGAGGATGTTTGCGGTGTGGATTTTCCAGAAAAAGTTGCCTACTTTTGTAAAGGCATCCTCTTTCATGTCATATAGGTGGCTACTGTCTAGTGGCCCCAGGACGCTGCTTGTCGTTCTCCTTCGCCCGAATAGTGGCCGTTCTGGGTCTTTGCCGTCGACTGTAGTGATCGTAACGTCCACGTTCTTCTTGACACCAGTTTCGAGGTCGGCCATTGGGACGGACATGCCCGTTGAAGCTGTGTTGAGACCCATAGGCCGCGAGGATTGAGCCTGGTATTGACAATGGCAGAGTCTCTCGTAAAGGGCGTCAACATCCAGGCGGATCAAGTGGGGAGGGCGATACAAGGGTTTATGCTGTGCAGAGACATGGCACAAGATACATCACTGGCGAGCATTCCGGCCAAACAAGACTCACAAGACCCATCGCTGTCCTACGGTCCCGATGCCACAAGCGAGACTTCAGAGTGTATTATCAGAGCTTCCATGCATGAGAGCTCCATAGCGGCAGAGAGATACACACCTCTCGACCTGATCGAGCAGGATGGCATTTCGTATTTCGTTAGCTGGCAGTCCAGACTCCCTGGTAAGGTTCAGCAAAGGCTATCTCCGGACACTCCGAAAGCACGGTATGTGCAAGAATGTTTCTGCATTCACTAAGAGCAGAGATGGGTTATAAGAGGAGAACTCCGTCGGAGAAAAGCGTTCATGCTTCGAGCGCGCAAAAGAAGCATAACGCGACAGCCACAGCAGCTTCGATGCGGCTAGACCATTGGCACGGTGTATGCAAACTTGTGATTCATAGCACAAAATGTGCAACGATTGGCTACCAAGACTTTCGCATCATGGTTCTCGAAGCGCCACGCGCCAAACATCATCTCATCCTGTGGCTTGCTGAACCATCTTCCACGTTCGACTGCAAAAGATTTCTGGAAAGCGACACCATGCACTCAGAGGACTGATATTGGCACATACCTTAGCTTAATGCCAGCATCTAAGATGATCAGGAATGTGTGCAGGCAACGTCAAGAGCGTGTCGACCCCTTCGTCACAGAGTATGAGGCGCACTGGTGACTCCATCTGATAAGAAGCTGGATCGGGTAAAAGTCTACAATCGCGCGCTCCGTGACTGCACGAAATGTATGTCTTTAAGCTCGTGTGGAGTTTAATAGTGCTAGTTGACACTTGGAAGGGCTGGATCCCACGCGGCTGCCACATGGAAGCCATGTACCTTATCTGCCTCCTAAGGCTGGCTGAAACTCTCTTTAGTCTCCCAAGTTTCACTCGAAACGGGTGGCTTCTGGTCTTTCGACCCGACCGCTTTCTTCCAGTCACCTCGCTGAGCGTATCATTTCAGGTGATCTAGCAAGCGGCTTGGCCAAAAAGACCTTCAACGTGTGTCTCGGGGAGGCCATGAAAGGCCAGTCGAAGCTTTCCGGACCTGTTCACATCTCGCCAAATGTGGATTGAGCTCGTTTGTGGCTTGTAGCTCGTCCTCAGTCAAGTTGCGTTTGTGTTCAGTCACACACTGTACCGTCTAGTCCGAACATATAACTACAAGGCTCTGCGCCTTGTCACATACGTCAACCGGATCATTTCTATCACCATGGATAGTTCGTTTAATCGTGAGGCTGCAGAGCAACGCGAGCTTGATGAGAAGAAAGCTGCGTCACAGTCAATTCGGCCAATCTCGTCTCCTGGGTCAAACGAGGACGTTGAGAGCTATGGAGATCCGTCATGGGCGCCAGGCTTTTGGGTCAGATTCCCATGGCTTGGGTTTGGTGCTTTGTTTGTCGTGCTTGTCACTTCGGGCGCAAGCGTTCTGACCCTCATGCTATCGAACGGCAAATCGGAGTCGCAATGGGTCAAACAGCTTCCGCCCAATGTCATCTTGAACCAGATGAACAATGTGGCAAATCTATGCTTCGCCCTTGCAATTGGTAAGCAACGCAAACGAGCAGGCTTGAAAACACCACTGACAAAACTTTCAGGCAACGGCGTTGCAATCGCCTGGTGGCGAAAGATGCTCAAAGGTTCAGCAACCATCCAAGATCTGCATCGATCCTGGAGCTTTAGTACCAGCATCAAGAACATCGCACTCGCCGGCAAATACTTCAATATTATTGCACTTGCGGCACTCACCGCAAAGCTTACCATCATCGACAGTTCTCTAATGCAGAAGGCTTTCTCTACTTATGTCGGCACTGATCGCCCGGTCAATGTAACGAACATAGTTGGCTTTGTCAACACGACAATCCCGGTTACTGCATCGCCACAAACTAGTCGATCACACCGGGTAGGCATGTCAAAGGCACTCAATCTCGAGTTACAGACTTGGTCTCAGCAAGGTTCAGTGTACGACAGCCTGTTCCGCAACTGCGAAGGCACATGTTATCTCCAGGTACCGGCTGCCGGGTTCGAAATTGACTGCAGTGAAGCCGTCGTTACCGATATCGACTATGGAAAGACTACAAAGCTGGCCACAGCTCTCAGTAGCGACCTCTCGCAGCTAAGAGACGGGAGCATCACAGTTGGAAATGTACCTCTCTCCGGTGATCTCACTTCGATCAGTGGCGAGAGTGGTTCTGGGGAGAACACGTTCCTGACTGCAAACAACTCCCAGAGCATGGCCCGAGCAGATGCTTACGTCAACGCTAACTTCAGTGCTCCTCTATTCGGTATCACTTTCACGCGAGAGGTAAACTCGCCAGATTCCCCAGCGGCAGATGGCACTGATTATTCGTTCATCACGATGGATATCCTATTCACCGAGGCCGAAGACATCGTAACTCCTCCACTGAGCAAAGTGAGACGGCAGGACAGCAATACTGGAGTCTGCCCGGGAACAGTCACCAGGCAAAGTTGCAGACTTCGGCCCGCAGTGATCAGCTACCCACTCCAGATCACAAACTACACTGGCTCACACGTCCTAAATGGTGTCAAGCTAGGGACCCCTCACCAGGAGGGAGCTAATGCAAGCCACATTGTTCTGAAAGAGGAGCCTTACGACATTACGCTGAAGCAGCAAGGAGGGTTCCGCGTGCTTCGCTACGATGATATTAACGGGTTGCCTGATGACAGCATTGCACGTCTGGGCGGCTTGGAACTAGGATTCCAAACCTATCTGGGAGCGAACGCCAGCATCTCTTTCGGTGGTGCCGTGAACTTCATGCCCGACATTCAAGGCGGCACTTACAAATACTCGCTGAATGCTGGAGAGGTAGGATCTGATTGCGGCTATCGATGGATTAACCCTCTTGATCCTGGCAATCAAACGGACAGCCTGACACAGTCTGTGGTATCTTCGATCAACCAGATCATGCTGCTGAACGCCATGAAAGTCGGGGTCGTAGATCCCAACGGATACGACACCAGCCTGGGACCGCTGCCAAACACAACCTTCAACGCCACAATGTACCGTGATACTGTACACTACAGCACGAATATATATTACATGATCGGCGCTGTTGTCTCGAACTTCATCTGCGTCCTCTGCGTCTTGCCATCTTACTGGGGTTTCTGGCAGCTTGGTCGGAAAGTCGCTTTGTCGCCGTTCGAGATCGCAGCAGCGTTCCGTTCCCCAATGGTCAATACTGGCGGCACTATCGAGGACATCTTGAAGGAGAAAGGTGATCAGACCGTACAGTTTGGCCGAATCGTGACAGGCGATGCTGCTGGCCAACTTGGTGTGGCTGAGCCGGAGTACGTGGAGCGAGCACATCCAGCCATCGGGAGCGCGAAGAAAGAGATCAACGGAACGGTCGCGGGAGTGTTTGGGAAGGGTGCTGCGTAATGTTTGGCAATGATTTCGACTCGAGTAGCTGTTTTCCTGCTATATGTGTGTCTCCTAACAGACTTCTTGTACTGATATGTATCCCCCAAATAGTACAGTGAAGCACGGATGGTTACATGTTGGTCTCTCGGAATAGCGACACCAGTCTCATCATTAGGCCGACTAATGAGGATCCAAATGCTGCAAATCTAGAATCTGATGATCGAATCAAGCTATTCACCTTACTCATGGATAGATGGTAAGCCGATTTGGAAAGGTATACTGCCCTGCAGGACGACGATGTTACAGTCAACTTCAATCTTAAATCATCGGGAATTCCATGCTATAGCTTTTCGAATAGTTAGAAATTGTGTGATATTCTGACCTGGTCGTACAGAAGATGCATGCAAATTTGTGAATTAGGACAGGTCCTTTAGTGCTGTCGTTTTAGCGCAGAAGAAACCGGCTACGATCTAGGATTAGAATGATAGACACATAGAGGGCAGAAACGAGCTTTTGCTCTCGGTCGACTACTTTTGCTAGCGATACGACTTCTTGATATAGTGAATATGCAAGATTCACAAAGCTTCGAATCTACGGATAGCAGATTGCTCCTCTACGATTAACTCCTTTTGTTCTTCGAAAAACTAGGCGGTCTGTTGCTTTATCGTAGGCGAGTTGCGGATACTAAAGTTAGTAGTAGATAGATCCTGATAACTTATGTCAGATTGGGACATTATATCGCTACTGTAGTATCGCCATCCGGGTTACTGTTCTGGAATGGAGGAGAGGAATATTCTTTAGAGACTCCGATATTCGTCTGATTCGAATAGAGCTCCTTGCGGTGGATCGCTCCTTGCTAGACCTAAATCCAGATCAATACTATTTACTTTTAGTCGAATCCATCTTGCATGACTTTCCACCCGCTATAGGGTTTATCCACGACCATCTCTTTCACAGTCGGCAAAGTCGTTCTGCCCTCTCCGAAAGCCATTGCATCCCTCATAATCTCCCTCCATCTCAGTCCCGGTGCGATCTTGCCGGAGATTGTATTCGGTGTCAGGCTATCACTGTTGATTGGTACTAGCGACGCTCTGCCCAGCACAGCTTCTAGCCCTTGCTGAGCGAACGACACCGCCTCTTTCGCGTCTGATGGCACTCCTGTCTCGTCTAGAGCTCTGATCCTCGCCATGGGCAATTGCTCCTTGAGGTACTTGATGATGCTGGGGTTGCGCGCTCCGCCACCACACATGTAAATCTCACTGATCTTATCGACATCAATATTGAAGGACGGTAGGAACTGTCGATACTGCTTGACGATGTTCTGCGCCGTGATACGTGTGATCGTAGCGAGGGTGTCGTACTTGTCGCAGCCGGCATCGAGGCAAGTATCAATAATGGCTTGCCCTTCGTTGTCACCAAATGTCTCGCGACCGGTCGTCTTTGGAGGCTTGCGATTGCAGTATCTGTGAGTGTCAAGAAACTTGTCAACGATGTGTTGATTGACGGTGCCGCGGGCGCTCCATGAACCGTCCTTATCATACTCCATACTGCCGTCAGTGAAGTATCGCATAGCATTATCGATGAACATATTGCCCGGACCGCAGTCCCTAGGTCATACTTGTCAGCATCTACACTGAAACGTAAGCGCAAAGATTGCTAACGTACCAGTCGACCATGGCATCAACACCGCCTTCGCTGTCGGGTGGAACAACGCATAAGTTCGCAATACCGCCGATGTTCTGGCAAATCCTCCACTTGGTCGGATGGCGGAGTAGCAGTCCATCGATCAACGCCACCAAAGGCGCTCCCTGCCTGCCTACTGCCTGTTCGGCCATCCTGAAGTCTGTCACGGTCGTTATGCCTGTGATGGCACTGATGACTGTCCCTTCGCCCAAGCAGAAAGCTGATTGAGTCTCACCGTCCTCAGGCATGGACAGCAACCAGATGGTCTGGCCGTGGGAGCCTATCA
This sequence comes from Cladosporium sp. VS III D KN 1, assembly GCA_019775635.1. NCBI lineage: Eukaryota > Fungi > Ascomycota > Dothideomycetes > Cladosporiales > Cladosporiaceae > Cladosporium > Cladosporium sp. VS III D KN 1. Next base: position 158,449 of record JACWFN010000058.1, read on the forward strand.
GGTCGATGTCGCTTATTTCAACGTCGTGCTTGTCGCAAAAGTTTTTGACTGCTTCGCCAAACATGACGCCGAGCTTGACGTTGAGCTGCGACATCAGAGATGGCGTGGTATTGGTCTCGCGGAGCATCGTAAGGACTGGATTTTTGATCCATTGAGGAACGGGTATCTCATCGTACTATTCTGCGTTAACGCACTTGCCTGCCACGCTTGGGCTACGAGGCACAGTCTTACCTTTAGAAGCTCCATGTGCAACAAGCTCTCGGGGGACTCCTGTCGATAGCGCACCAGGGCACAGTCGATGCCATCCATGGCCGTACCGCTGTTCATGCCCAGGATCGTGTAGTCTAAAGGCTTTGAGGCTATTTGCTTCTGGTCTGCGCCACCCGTCCTTTCCATGTCATACGTTTGCTTTTGTCCGTTCGATGCGTGCTGCCCATTGGGCTTGCTGTGAGCGCCATCTGGTATGCTAGACCCGGTGGTCATGGTAGCGGATGCAGTCGTGTATGAATAGCTACAAAGACAGAGTAGAGAGGGTTCGCTGTGCGAATGCTACGAGCAAGCTAGCAGACTGGGCAGGGACATGTCCTTTATGTTCCTCTTACACATGAGTCGTCTTCACCGGCAACCAGGTTGAAATGAATCAGAGTTGCTCCCCGCATATTCCGCCTTAGACTGACATCGCGTGGCAATGAGGCCGATCCCATGGACTCGTCTCGAGAGAATCTTGTATGCTCGGCTCGACGGGTGTGGGGCTGTGGCAAGGCGGGGCATCGTCACGACTTTCCCAATGCGGATCCGCAGTGGACCGATGGCCGAAGTAGCTGAGTGAGCCTTGCCTCCGCGTCGTCTAATATGTGAGTTGTGTGTATGGAGCCTCGCGTATTCAGTTAGTGATCTCTGGTTTGTACTGTTGGGGTGATATTTGGTCATTGTTATAAAGCGGATGACCAGTAGCACATACTTGTGCAAGTTCTCCTTCTCAGCAAAACAATACTCTCTGATCATCCAATACGTGAGAGGATATGGCAGGAGCACGCCCAGTATGGACATCCGACGAAGGGACTATGGCACAGGAAACTGCCAAAAATCGATGGCCGAAGATTGTGTCCGGGATCATTGATGATGTCGAAGTTGAGATCGATGCTTTGAGGAACTGCCTTCCTCAACGCGCTGAAGGACGAGCGATTGTCCATCATCTTCATGCGCTCAAAGAGGAGATCAAGAGCGATGCAGCTTTGAGGTAAGCCTCAATCATTCATGCAATTGAACAAAACAATGTGCTCACTCAGACCAAGACCATTCGAACCTGCTACAGACCCGGGCATCACGAGCTATAACAAACAGTTGGCCGAGGGAGGCGGGTTTTCGTGGCGCGAGTCACCGTGGCTGTTCGCTGAATGCTATCTTTACAGGTGAGTTGCCGCTCCATGGACTGGCATGATCAATTTCGACTAAAGCCGCCTCGCAGACATGTACAGGAGATATTCTCCAGATCGCAGAACTGGCAGGGTTACGATGTGTTCAGAAGACAAAAGGACTCGACTCTGATCAAATCCCAGGACGCTGTCAAACAGACCGCCGGCTGGCTCAGGAAGATGGTTCTGGATGCAGTGAAGCCCATCAAGGAGCTCGACACTCAGGCTGCCCGGCTTCTGTTCGTCGAGGCAACGGCGCTAGCTCTTTGGGGCAACGCAACAGATTTGTCCTTATTGACCAACTTAAGCCTGGAAGACATTCAGAAGCTGCAAGGCCAAAAAGGCATCGAAGAGAGCCAGCGAAATATTGTTGCCAACGATACTGATCTCGTCTGGCAATACCTGCGAAGCGGGAAGCCATCGAACGGTGACTGCAGGATTGACATCATCCTTGACAATGCTGGATTTGAGCTTTACACGGACCTCCTGTATACCTCTTACCTTCTCGAGAGTGGTCTGACTACGAGAGTAGTCTTACACGCCAAGTGCTTCCCATGGTTCGTTAGCGATGCTACACCGGAAGACATTGAGTCACTATTGGAGCATCTCGAGTCCAACAATGCTTTCTCAGATCATGAGCATCTCGATCGACTTACAGCCAGTTTCCGACGATATGTGAAGCTAGGGAAACTCGAAGTGAAAACGCACCCGTTCTGGACAACAGCTTACTCTTTCCACAAGCTGCCTGAATATGCACCGGAATTGCTCAAAGACCTTCAACAAAGTCATCTTACGATCTGGAAAGGAGACCTGAATTACCGAAAACTGACGGATGACGGTTTATGGCCGCATACGACACAGTTCAAGACAGCTTTGGGCAATATGGGCAAAGGTAGTGGCGTCAAAGTGTTGTCACTCAGGACGAATAAATCTGACACCTGCGTTGGTGTGGAAACCGAGGCGAGAGTAAAGGAGCTGGACAGAGAGGCGCCAGGGAAGGCATGGGTGCGAAACGGCAGCTATGCAGTTGTGTCTTTCAGCGATGGAGAGTAGTAGTAATGGATAGACAGCCTGTGGATCAAATTGCATACCACTCCTTCCGAAGCGCAGTGGCAATCCATGCTGTCGGCCAGCTATGCGCTATCTCAAACTCTGCGAGCATCTCGAGCACGCAGGTCCGCTCTCGCTCATCAGTCATAAGAGGGCCCCCTATGAGATCGTCAGCAAGAGATTTATAGCCTTATATCTTTGCACCGAGAGTATTACTTACATATGAAAGTGGAGTGGCAAAATGTGATAAGTGACGGCACTGTGGCTGGGGAGCTTTTGGTCACGCCACATAGAGCTCTCACGTGCATCATGACTTTTGCCTGTGAGCATCGAGTCAGTGAGCAACGAAGCACAAAAGCTTTATCGAGTCAGGAGATTCATACATCGGTGTTTCGGGTGCCTACCGATACTCGCCGGATGGCAAATCTCGGTGCGGCTTGATAGATCTCGAGTAGCATGCATGCTAGTCGGTGTAGCCCAAAGGCCATGACTGGAAGTCATGAGTCAGTGGAGAATCTTACTCACTTTGCGGCAACCAAACTTACCATGCCAATCCGAGGTAAACAAGATTTTGGGAAATGGGTTGGCCCCGCTGCGACTTGGCTCGATCCAACAAATAGGGTCGAACGTGCTCGGTCGAGAATCCTGCCAATCTTGCATTGCCTTAGACATCTCAAGCCATCTTCGCTCATGTGCGTTGCTCCCTGCAAGCGATGCTGTGTCTCCGAAGCAGAAGCAGATCACTCGAGCGCAGATCCACGTCATGGTATTGGCCCAGGCCGTCTCGGTCTCAACGTTGATGACGGAATCGTCGGTCGGAGGTGGCGGAAGAACAACAAAATTGAAGTCAAGATTGGGCGACTGTTGGTTCACGCAAGCGTTATAAAGGACTTGCCGTACAAAGACCCAGAATGCTGCTTGGGATAGTGTGGGACTCGATGGATCAAGCTCGAAAGGCGCTTGTGAGGCTTCCATCAAGGCACCCAAGCCAGATAGGTGGCGTTCTTGATCACTTCCTATCGAAGTAGCTGTGGGTCTGTCAGCAAGTCGATCCAGCTCCATTGCCTTAGACCATCATTCCTACCACTCAGTTGTTCGCATACCCGCAAGATCACGATGGCGCACAGGATTGCTTCATCTTTTGAAACCTCGTCACAGCTCAGATGAGGGATCAAGAGCTCCACGCATCTTTGCTGGGCGCTATCTGCCACTGAACTGCGTTTCATATGTCTAGCGGCGAAGGACACGACAGCATGCAGCAGAATCGGTGATTTCCTAGCCAAGGTCGACACCTTGAGCGTGAACTGTCGAGAAGCATCCGTACAGTCTAGCCAGATAGCTAGATGCTGTGCAAAGTGGTGAACATATTCAGCGTCCCTCTGCGACAGTTCTGAAGGATATATCGACCTCGGAGACCATGCTTCACTATACTGTAACGGAGACGTGTCGTGCAACTGCTCGAAGCTCAGCACTGCATCTGGGGACAGGCCGATCGGTCCCGATATGCTGCTTCTACCTGGCAACGAGGGAAGACGTGGTGTCAATGTCGCGCGGTGATCGCTCGAAGTTGTCCGGAGATGTATTGACTCATCGTGTGTTCCACTGGAGCCGAAGAACTCGCTACTGTGCTGAGCGGTCGAGTTCTCCTCAGCGTGGCCTGGTTCCTGCAAGTGCGATGCCTCGAAAGTGGACTTTGAGCTGGTTGTCTTGGCTCGAGGACCCCGATATCTCTTGACTTGAAGCTCTTGAGACTGTGTATCGATCTCACACGATCGATTTGATTTTGCACACTATTCTCCGAGAACTTCGTCAGCAAAGAGCCGACGTGGCAGGAGCCACTTCGGTCGCCGCGGTCCACTCACTTGTCCGCAGATCGGCTTATGCTCGTCGCCTTGCGCGTGTCAGCTGCAATCGAGACAGCCAGCTTTGCATCACCTACATTTCACATGTCGCTTCCGACACGTCAAACTTGTGGAGCCAACATCAGCATATCGCGATATCATGTGCCACGTGGGGAATGCGTACCATCCTCGCCGAGACCGTAGTCTTCCCATCAGTATGACAGGCTTGCGAGAAACTTCGCTTGTGTGCCGTCTCGAGATCGTGACGGTCTGTGGGGAAGAGGATTGTCGAGACGAATGTATGACTCGGTTACGTATACAGACAACAAGATTCCGTCTTGCCAAAGATCATCTGACATCACCGTATGCGGGGTCCGATCTAAGTTAAGCCAAGAGGGGCAGGGTGGAGAATACGAACTATGGAACAACGGGTGACGAGCAAGCCCTCTGATACCCCAGCTTAGTTCGCCTAATCGCCTATTGTAATGGTGCGGGACCCTTCAGCGTCCGCAGCATTCGGACCAACTAAACTCGATTTGGAATCTCGCCTCGAAACGCCCGAGATCAAAGACTCTGGCAGCCCTGCAAATGATCGAGTGGCCCGGTAGATGTGTAGAACAACCCCACGGGGAGGTTCCACAATTGCACACAGCAGATCCCGGCTGGGGAGAGAAGGCACTTTTGCATATAATGGTCCTTGCCGACTCTGTCGTGCTTCCAGTCCACCAGCTTCGACCTCGGTGTCTCTCAACCCATCATGTTCCGTCGGCACTACTGGAAGTCTGTTCGGGGTGACCGGCTGCTGAAGCTCATCACTGCAGCCTCTGCCATCGCCATCTCATATGAAGGTATCAGCCAGGGTATCATGGGCGCTGTGACGGTGGCACCAGAATTTGGCCGTCGCATGGGGTACATGGATGCAAGCGGCACAGTCACCAAGCCGACTCTTCAGGGCGGCATCGCTGCAATGTACTACTGGTACGTTTCCTCTGGGATGGCTGTACTAGCAACAGAAATGACTGACATACTGTAGCGGAGCGCTGTTCGGCGCCTTCTGGGCGGGAAGCTTCTCGGACAACTATGGCAGAATCAAAGGCATCTGGATGGCATGCTTTTGGTGTATGGTAGGAGTCGTCCTCCAGACTTCTGCTATCGATCTGGCCTCCATGCTTGTTGCCCGTTTTCTCGCAGGCCTCGGCGTCGCTTTCATCATTGTCATTGCTCCCATGTGGACAGCGGAGCTGTCACCAGCTGCCCATCGCGGCAAAACAATCGCCCTGACTTTTCTCGCCAACTTTTCGGGCATCTCCTTCGCTGCCTGGGTCGGCTTCGGCACATCTTTCACAGAGGCTGGCGGCGGTCAATTTCGATGGCGCTTCGACTTTGCCATCCAGATTTTGCCGGTCATCGCTCTTGCAATCATGAGTCTGCTGATTCCAGAATCACCGCGCTGGCTCGTCAAGGCTGGCAAATGCGACGAAGCATTCGACATCGTAGCGAAGCTTCGAGGTAATGACGATGCGAACCATCCCGAGGCACAGCGCGAGTACATGGAGATCGTCACTGTTGTACAGGAAGAGCAAGGCATCGCCGACACAAACTACTTCAAAATGTTCTTCGGCATTGGCTCCGGCGATCTGCATCTCGGAAGACGGATTCAGCTCGCATTCTGGTTGCAAGTCTTGATGCAATACGGCACAGGTATCGCAGCTGTTGTCATCTAGTTTGTACTGCTTCTCTGTCAAGGAGATATACGAATCTGACTGTTTCGTAGCTCTGGTACGATTTACCGAACCGCCGGTTACAGCGACATCAAGTCGAGTTGGCTCTCCGCTGTACTCATGCTCGTCGGCATTCTCGGCACTGCAATTGCAGCCTTTACTATCGACAGGGTTGGCCGCCGTCGAACGCTATACTGGGGTGCCATCTCTCTCAGCATCATTCTCTTCATCATCGGAGGACTATTCCGTGGAGCTGTCGACAATCCCGACAAGGCTTTCGAGTACGGCACTGCTGCCTCGGCCATGGTCTTTGTCTATCTCTTGATCTTCAGCTCATCCTGGCTGATGATTCCGTTCATCTATCCCACCGAGATCTTCCCGACATTCTTGCGGGCAAAAGGCAACGCTTTTGGAGTTGCTGGCTGGGCGGTTGGCTATGGCGGCGGCGCTTTGCTCGTGCCGGTCATGTTTGCCGGAATCGACGAGAAGGTGAGACAGCCATATCCCGACTCAACGAGATTGCAATAGCTGACAGTAGGACTCTAGACTTTCTATGTCTTTGGAGCGTAAGTGATCCCCAGATCTTCACAACATAAGCTTGACTGTTGGCTGCCACATTAATATTCCTCTCAGGAAAACGATAACTGACACTCGAGTTACATAGTGCCATGTTTGCCTACGTGCCCCTAGTGTACTGCTTCCTTCCTGAAACAAGCGGCCGAACCCTCGAGCAGATCGACTTTCTCTTTGCAAGCAAGAGTCCCTTCGTATGGAATGAGGAGAAGGAGTTTGAGAAGCGTATGGCGATCTTCAACGAGCAAGTAAGCGGAAAAGAGCACAGAGATACTCAACATAGCGAACTGGAGAAACCTATATCGTCACACATAGATAAGGTCTAGTCAGACAAATTTCTAAAGAGCCATTCTATTATGACTTATAGTCCGTTGTCATAAGCTCGTCTTAGAATAAAGTCGCGTTATCTTTAGTCGCTATCTGCCTTGTCTGACGCCTGGGAACATTGCAATTACTCTAATTTTCTTTCACTAAAAGGAAATTTCTCGACTTCTAGGTGTTTTATATAATACTTCTTCTTTGCGAGTATACTTTCAGATACATATCAGATAATACTCCAAATTATACACTCTAAAGTAGAGTAAGGTAGATTAGCTTTAGTACTAGGTTACCACCTAGTAGAATACAACATTACAGGCTATAGAGATGAATTTGGATACGATCATAGATAATAATTAAAGTTCGGCTTTGAGAGTTTCTGTACTAGATAGGTTATACTATATATATGCTTTAACTTTGATGAGTTCGATAGCTGGGAATAGATATAGTAGTCAGTTGAGAGCATATCTAAGTGAGCTAGCTAGAATGCTAGATTTTTACTTATCATTATAGGAGCTTTTTTGTATTATCAACTCATTATTCTTATTAACGAGCTCTCCACTCGCTGTATATAGCTAATCATATCTAGAACAACTCTAGGATCTTCGGCTGTAGAGAGTCCCTGTGTAAGAATCCCTAAGACCCATGTTGTAGTTCATACGAGGTGAGAGTGGCTAGCAGAAGCTAGCCAATCATCACTGAGTCCGTTTGGAAGCTCAGATTTGGTCTCTGTTTTGTTTGAGCGGCCTGGGTTGCCGTCGCTTGGGCGCAGAAGAAAGCGGCCGCGATCTCGGATCGGGATGAACAGACACGCAGAAGACGGAGACGAGGCTTTGCACCAGGCCGGGTACTTTTACCAGAGGTGCGACTTCAGATCTTCCGGTGATGTGTCGTGCAAGGTTGCATGTAGCGTACAAGAGTCTCGGGACTAGCAGATACGTGCAGATATATTCGCCGAAGAGAAAAGCTCTTTGAACCAGACGTGCTTTACCGGGCCTCTGTGACGTGCCATGCGGCAGGGGAGCGACTAGAGGCGAGATTCCCTGAGACACCACATCTCTCAATTCTCCTAAGCGCTCACATAAACTTTGAGCTCGAGCAGCGTACGAGGGGGCCTGGCCTTTTCGTAACATAGAAGTGTAGTCCAGTGCTTGCCAAGTGAGGACTTGACTTTCCAAGCACAAAACCTGCTGCAGGATATGTTATATGGTGCATGCTACGTTCGCGTGCGGAGGGACTACCTCGGGGAGCTTGAAGAGCAGATCTCTCAGCACTTCCGTAGTCGGACCTTAGTGCATTCAATAACAGATGGCTCCTCGTGGCTAAAGTGCTCGTTGCCGAGCGGCCATTGTTGGCAGCACGCAGCGAGGAACGATAAGAGCAGTCGCTACATCGTGTGCATACAAGTGTAGAGGACGCTGAAGTGCAGGTGCTTTCGCAGCAGCTCGCCTGGCGTGGCGTGCGAAGACGGCCTTGCTTTCGTCCTTGAAGACAATGCCGCCGGCGTCGCAGTACCCAGAGCAGATCTGGCCGCGCACCACGCACCTTCGGTAGGCTGGTCTTGCTTTGTCACAGCCGACGCGACGCCCTCTACACGCTTGGCAGCCTGCGCTGGGACCGCGATTGACCATTACGCTGCTACGGTGCAGCCTGTGCGCTGCCCGCTGAGAGACGGAGCATCGGAATGGCGAAATGCCTGTCTGAAGCAGCATGATCATTCTTGCTGCCGGAAGATTGAGGTGCACCGTTTCTTGCGCGCCCAGCTCTGCGTGCAAAGTGGTCGGCGCTATCTCTTTTCGGTAGAGGTTGCGAGCCGCTAGCTTTGCGCCAGGAGTCTGAGTTATCAACAGGACACTTCACTCCCGAGGTTGGAGGAGGCTTGAGCACCTGTCGTCAGATCTGCATTATCTATGCCATTGTCTTGGGGCAGCATGTGAGGCGTGGGGTGGGCAGCCGGGAGGGTTTCGATTGTCACTTCAGACTTAGCGTCGATGGTTCCTTCTGGACGGCAACTACCATCGCCCTCATTAGAAAGGGAGTGACTTGCGTCCGGTAGATCAGCACGCAAGCTAGAGGCTGGGATCGATGGCGATGCAATAGACGCCCAATACCTCTGGCGCAGGGCATCCACCTCGTCGCGTTCCGCGCATTGATGTGGTTGATCAGGATGGTGCAGTTCCCATACCGCTCAATGGCAGGATGCTGTTGGAGGAAGTGGGGTGCGAGGTAACCGAGGGCCCAGTCGGCGAGCTCCCGTGCGTCGAGGATAGGAGCGAAGTACTCGTAATGGCGATTATCGGAGCATACGAGCAGAGGAGCATTAGCCAAATCCGATGTGATGCTCTCTGCATTCGCAACACTCTCAAACACACCGTTGGAACGGACCACGACAACTAGCTCGAGATCGGTGTTATAGAACGTACTTGGAGTCTAAACAAACAAACTTAGAGCATCGTAGCTAATAAATTTCGATTGCAGGAGCTCACGTTGTAGTGCAGTGCCCAAGCCCGCATCGGCAATAGTCTCTCGGAGATACATTCTGAAGTCGCGAGACCGGGAATACCCTTGGAGCTCCTGGAAGATACGCTGGACACGGATCCTCTAAGCGATAGAATAATTGGCCGTAGATGATTTAGAAGCAAAAGTTCCTGCGGGCGCTTCCAATGCACACATGAGATTGAGACCAGAGGTGTGGCGCACACTCAATCCTCTGTCGCGAATAACTTGACTGACGCAGTTGATTTGCGCTTGTGCTTGCGGTGAGATTCCGCTGGTAGCTGTAGCATTTGGTGCCTCGCTGCTGTCGACTGGGCGCGTAAGGACGTGATCATTGGCTCCAAGTCCCTGGGTTCTGGCGTGAGTGGATTGATCAGTTCTGCCTAAGTACTGGCTGTTAATCCGATGGCCGTCGGAAGGCCCAGCTGCAGGTGGCGGGTGTTCGTTATCTTTGACGCAGTTGATGTTCGGGAGATGATCCGAGGTAATTTCCTGGCAGCGCTTCAAGCCGCGGAGGTAAGCAAGGTGGCCCTCCGACATCTGGTGACCACACTCAAGGCCAATCCGTCGCGGAGAAAGATCCTCCTCGCGGGCCCAGACTTCATAGATTGATAAATTGGCGTTCCCACCAAGTGCGAGAGGATCCCAGGACACATGATGCCCGTGCGTGTCAAGGTAATATTCCTCAAGACGATCCGCTTCAGTCATCCCTTCGCCGCCAGATCCAGGCTCGCCGGTCAGCTATGTCCGCAGGCTCTCAACATCTTCGACGCTCGATATTGCGCGACCGTATGCATGATCGATCGGGGTGGCGGTAAGGCGCTCTAGAAGGCGTCTGGTAAACTCCGCATGATTGAGAAGACCTTGGATGCTAAGCCTTGGGCGATCTTCTTGGAATGCGACCTTAAATAAATTGAACTAAACTAGTCTTTATGACGAAACAAATGCGGCGCACCGCTTTCTCTGCGCATGGCCACCATGGCGATGTGAGCTTGAGGATTGCTTTTGTCGAAAGGCTTGAACTGGTATGCTGTTAGCTTATCACCAGGGGCGTGATATCTCGAAAAACTGCGAGACAATGCTCTATTGTCTGATTAGCGTAATGACTTGTGCCAAACAGGCGCTCATGCCACCATTCGCGTGACGAGGGCATTTTGCACGTGAACTTTGTTTATTGTCGGCCTCATGTGCCATACTTCACCAAACCTCGATGTCTGCACAAGCGCACTACCAGTCCAAAGCGAAGCCAGCGACACCGACAGCGGAAACAACAGTGACAGCAACCATGCCAGCGAAGCACTGGGCTTTCGCATCACAAGGCTGTGAGTTTCCTTTGTCCTAAAAAGACTTCTTAGGTCGACTAATAGGACAAAGATCGCATCTACTCGCCGACTTCCATCGCCGACTTCCACGAACTCGGAGCTCGTCGCTACGAGGCTCGCCAATGCCTTCCAAGTCACCGTCGTCCATTCGGTAGAGAGCCTTGTGAATTGTGAAGACATCACCCTACCGTCCATGTTTAAGGACAGGATCCATGCGCAGATCCCAGAAGTGGAGCTCTTCATGCTAGCACCTGAAAGAGAAGACCTACGCGGTAAGCAGCCTGCGCCGACAAGACGAAGCCAGACACTGACATCAAAAATGCGTACGGAGACATCCGCAGGCGGGCGGGCAACAGAATCGTTCAAGAGGCATTCTACGTCTCCAAACCCGCGCACAAGCTTCTCAACTTCAGCCTCAAACAGGCTCTCGAGCAAGAGGGCATAGAAGCTGTCTGCGTAAAGGCTCACAAGACCGCCGAATTGCTTGTTGTTGGGTCGCTGGGCTTCCCTTTCTCAACAAGCGTGGAGAAATGCAAGATGGTCAGTGGGTTTGCAACCGCCGTTGGCACTGCCAAGCTCACAGAGACCTTTGGGGTCGATCTGCCCGCACGCGACTCGATGATCGCCTCGAACGAGACCGCACATGCCTAATAGAGGTAGACAGGTGCAACAGAAGCTGAAAGGATCAAGATGTTGGTGGTGCAACTCGGAACAACGCTAGAAGTAGGAGAAACAATGGTGATGAATGCCTTGGGCGTACTATCAATAGCGGGATCTACATAGAAGGTCACCGCACAGCTATCGAAGGTCTTGAGTATGTATCTGAGAGTTCGTTGGACTCGTAGCGTTTATAGGCCGGGAGGGATAGATGCCAGCTATTCCCTAAACGCTTCAATCGTTAATAACACATGCATGCGGTTCAGACTTACCACTCGCATCGTGCCTCATATGATATTGCCATGTGTTCTTCGCCTCCTCGCTATTGCTGCCACAAGCAGAAAAAAAAAGCAAAAGCTTCGTTCGATTCCTGAGCTGCTCGTGGGGCGGTCGAACATCACATGTTTGTGGTCAGCTATTGATGACGGAGCATTACTAGGCTATTGATGGCGCGTGATTAGCAATGCTCACGACTGCGACATCTTCCAATACCGCGAAATCGCCAAATCAAGAAAAAGACCGAACACCAACGAGCCTCGCTGGATCAAGGCGTCGTTCAAGTGCACCCGCTCCGCCAAGCCAGGAGCGACCACACTAAGTCTCACCGTGGTCGTAGTCGTAGTCCGTGGTCCAAACCGAAGAACAAATCCAGCGCGAGCCACACATCGTCTCGGCACCCACACGCAAGATCAGCTAGTTTGAAAGAGTGGAAGACTCCCAACTGACATGAAACTTGCCGATCCCTTGTACGACGCCGAGGTGGATGGCAGCGGCTCCAGCCTCGAGAAGACCGGAAGCTCCACCTCGCAGCGACAATCTAACAGGCTTTCCGTATCGAAGATCGCCCTCGCCCCGGCTCGCGGGCTCGTTGACACCGGCGTCAACGACACCAAGATCGACAAAAGGCTCGAATATGGAGCTGTGCTCGACTCCACAGCACGCCACATCGTTCAAAGCATGAGATTGTCGAAGGTACACAAACAAGACCTCAAAACTTCATTTCGTCTCCGTGCTGTTTACAAGTGTGTAGAGTATGCCTTCGTAAATTGCGCCGTACCGGACCTTGAAGCGCTGCTACCTACAGCATCATCGGATGCTATCCCTTGGCATGTAGAACGCCGCCAAACGGCAAGAAAAAAGCCAAACACGCCTTCGACAAATTGAGCAATATGGATCCACCATCCACCGACCTTCTTGACAGAGTCTGCCTGGCAATCTCAGAGCTCCCTAACCTTGCACTTGTCTTAAACTTGTCGGAGCTCGATACCGACAGTGCCACACTCCTGAAGATTGTAGCAAACACATTCAAAGCCCTAACAAAGGCCAAATCAGATGGCTTGGACAAATTCAAAATCTCACACTGTAATGTGGTCAAAAATATCAGAGTCCCGGATTTCCCAAGCATGCTTGAATCGTTGGTTCGTCTCGCCCGTGCACACCAAATATCCCTCAAGCAACTACATATCATTTATCGCAATACGTTGCCAATAGTATGTAATGAATCTCAGACCGGCTCCTAGGAACTTATTCGCTCTGCCTCCAATCTCAACACCTTCTGCATAACCAACCTCCGCGCGAGATAGTACATATAAAGCCACGACGGCTTTATTCTCTCCTCTGCAGTGGAAACGTGCGCCCTCGGGAGATCTCTATGGTCAGAACGACACTCGAGCCAGAGGCACTAAACGACTGCCTGCCCTTGGCTGAAGGTACACTACAAGACGTAGAAGTCTTCGACTCGAGAAAACGCGAGCCAATCAAGCTCTCGATGCAACATCGGCCTTTTTGTATCACATTCGGCTATTACGAAGATGGCTCAATCATACTGCTTGACTCGACTGTCTTAAAAGAGCAATGCAGAGGAGGCGAGGTGATCAAGAGGCAACCCGTCTCGGACTTCGAAATACTGGCATCTCTTTCAAGTGAAGTTAACTCGAGGTCTGTATTGTACATGCAGGTATACTTGATGCAATACACGCAAGAATAAACCTGTGTACGAGGGTTGAGTGTTAATCTTAGGAGACTCGCTTCCTCGATTGGCTCGGATGTACCCGCCGCTAATAGACAGTCGCTGGATATATAATAATAAATAAAATAAATAAATTGTATGGACGTGTGCTCTTGAACACCTCGTTCTGGACCGTGTTTTAATTGATGACAGAGCTATAGGACCTGGAAAGGCTGAAATTGGCTTAAGCACCAGCTTCCAGATAATTTATGCATTGCCCAATCTCCGGAAGCTGAACATGCTTGAGCTGCACATGTACTTATCAGGAGGTGGTGTTCTACAGTACTAGCTCGTAAGTTTGCACAGGCTTATATCTCGCATTTTGCTAGTACCAGCAGATGCAGGTAATTTTTTCGTATTATACAGCGTATAAAGCGAAGAGTTCACTCTCAGGATCCCTAAGTACTAGTAAAGTCCTACCTTTGGCCTTCGTGTCTGTGGTAATGACAATTGCCGCTGAGATGCCATGGACAGACTTCAGAGTAAGGACTATACCAAGAAGACCGCTCGACTTCTCACGCGTAGTCACTCTGACGAAAGAAAGCGATCTGTGCTCGACTCACCAGCACATAAAACCAGTCATGGCTCCACTGGCGTACTACGAGATTATATAGGTGTGGACGCAATTCGCTATTGCGCCGAGTATGACCCTGCTGCCTATCGTTATCGAGGAAAGACATTCAAGGGAGCCATACTGTCTGGACACAAGCTGAATGTGCTGATCGTTCATATCGTTTGGGCAAGGCCGAAGGATTGATGTATTACGGTCTGATATGGAAGTACTTGTCCATGAGGAACGGAGTGAAGACCTGCCCGATAGAGAGGCACCGAGCACGATTGTATGCGAGACAATGTCCCAAGGTTGTAGAACTCAGGTATTGTCTGACGAGAGAAGCAAATCCAAGCCTCAGCGTTCAAGCCCTTCTCTTCCCATCCACAATGCAACGTAATGCATGTAACGTGCATCCAACGCAACGGGCGATCGTAGCGGTCTCATGCCCAGTTTTTGAAAGGAAGGAAAAGTGTAGACGCCGATATTTGGTCATCATCGTCCACTCGGCCTCAACGGCCGTCCATCATCGCCGGCGGCGATCAAGCCCCACTCAAACGAGAAGTGGCAGCCAGAAAGGTAGTTGTCAATTTCTTGTAAGTATGTAGCGGGCCTCAAGGTGTACTTTGAAATAACAAGAAACTCACCGAGAGCACCGAAGACCGACTTTCACAGACCCGCTGACGGAACGCTCACAGTGAAACCCGAAACGAAGAGCTCAGCACAGCGTCTGGGCAGATGCCGCTGAATAACAAGAGAACCATCAAGCAGTTCTACCAGTTGTGAACACAGCTCCTAGCCCTCCAAGCGCCTGGTCTTGTCGTGCGCCTAGAATAAGCTCAGCGACCGCCAATGCCGGCTTCGCTGAACGTCTGCTCGACTGCAATAGCAAGATACCCGTGAATCCTCAGATTCTGTGATGCGGCTACATGTAAGCTGGCGCGTCCTAGAAAGGACATCGTATCTTTGCTCGCCTGCCTCTCGTGTCATCGATCGCACACAACCCTGAAAATTCTACATCAGCGCGGGAATGCGCAGAATCGCACGATGTCCGACTTCCAATTCTCCGACCACCGCCCATATCTATCGAGCTCACAACTGACAGACCATGGTGAACTCCTCCATGGAGTCCCTGGACGTGCAGTCGATCTAGACCCATACATAGCGCCCAGCGCAAAACCGGCACTGCTAGAACTATCTATGCGCATCACCACCTTGAGATGCATAGGACCAATGGCACATGAATGCGCTCACTCGGAAACAGTTCGGGTCTTCGACGATTGCATCGAGCGTATACAAAACAGTACCACAGATAAGCAACCGGGCAAGCGGCACTCGTCTGGCATTAAAAACTTCGTTGGCAAACTTCGATCAGATGTGATTCTAGAAGGCGAAGAAGGTCTATCTGAAGCTGTTCTTGGCGAGACCGAGAATGTCATGGCGGATCTGACAAGCGATGAGATACTAATCATCGCAGGAGCAAGCCTCTCCAGCAAGGATACCAGGAATCTTGTGGTCGACATTACGCAAAAAGAGTAACTAAGGCCAACTCGTGTGCTGGATCAACTCGATGGAACCACCAACCTTGTTGCGAGATCCACCAGGGCTGACGGAGAGATCTCCTAGTCGCTGACGGGGCTTACTGCCAACATTTTCTTGAGTCCGTGCTTGAGGAATGCAAACACCAACAACCTCGGCAAGCTCGCTAACGCCACGACGTGGACCTCCATCTCGGATCCAATCATCACCATCAACAGCCCGATCTCTCCACGTTTGTACGATACGAAACAGTCCGCGCGCGTCTCATCTGTTGATGTTTTCATTTCGCCCGCAGAAACACGCCTCCCGCCTGCAGCGATTCTGGACCTGATCGATTCGAGCAAACAGATCCCCTATGCCTAATGCGAAGGTCTTCCCTGTAAGCCACTGAGACCGTACAGCCTCCATCGATAGACGTCGAAGCGTTTGTCCGCCGCAGGCCATCAGTCTTCTTTTCCAGTGAGCTACCGAAGTCTTGCTAAGCGCCTTGCGAGTTGATGACGGCCTACTTGCGCGCGAGCTGTCGAAAGCCTATCTTCTTGTGAAATGCTGGAAGCATCCCTTCTTGTGAGCTTAAAAAGCATCCTTGAAGACCCGTGAGCTTTTTCTTCGTGAGCTGCCGAACTCCTCGTGAGTTGCCGACGGCCTCCCTCCTCACAAGCTGCTTAAAACCTACTTAACCAGCCGAGAGCCTTCTTCTTCGTGAGCTACCGAAGCCATGTTCTATCATGAGCTGCCTCTTCTTGTGAAAGTATAAAGTCTCCGTCCCTTGTGAGCCGCCGAAGCCCTCTTCTCCCGCGAACTGCTCGAGACTACCCCTCCTGCGGACTGCGGACTGCTAAAGCTATCCTCCCTTGCGCGCTGCCAATTTCCGCCCTCCGTTCAAGCCCACCTTCACCACGAGCCGCTGAAGCCATCCTTCCACACGAGCCGCCGACGGCATCTTTGGGCTACCGAAGCCCTTCTTCCTCCTTCATTGCAACCTACCGCCTTCGGCATTTCGCGCGGACTGTCAATACACTCTTTTTGTACGAGCCAACGAGACCGTCCACTTTCACGAGCCAATAGCCTCATCCGTCTGGCCTCGCCAAAGCCTTACACGCGAGCCGCGACGGCTAGAAGGCCTACAATCGATGTAAGAGAAGAATGCGACGAGTAAGGAATTGGCAACAACGCTCAAGTTCGGTGTTGATTGATTCGTCGCCTGCCAGCGACGCTAGAAACGCCTCGAACGTCCTAGGCGCTGGAGTAGAATTGCCGAGACTTCAAATGTCTGCTCAGTGAAGGGCGTCTCTTCGAGACGCTCAGCGTGCTCCGCGACGAACTCCACACGCTTCCCTGTCCAGTTGTATGTTGATGGCAACCAGCGTGCGTAGTCGCCATCTTTGCGCTGTATGGCACACCAGGAGTCGAGGAATCGTCCCAAGAACCAAGGCGGTAAGTCCTCCAACCTTCCACTCACGCTGAACCGGGTTCGCACCGGTGGTGGACGAAACATTGCCGGCTCATCTAGGCGCACAAAATCCAAGATACTGCTGATCCTACAGTCAAAAACCACAAGTGAATGACCCAATCTATGGACGATCTCAGCGAATTATCGTTCGTCGTCGAATGGACTGAGCTCGTCTTGACCATGGTCGGCTTCATGGTACAACGGAGGCTTGATCTCGCCTGGTCTCGGTTCCAGGATGTGGGCGTCGCCGAGGAAGTCGATAAATTTCGAAGAGTCTCAATGGTCGCGGTAGCGACCGGAGGAGACAAGCATCGCTTCGAGACTTTGACGAATCGCTTCATCACCGGTAGCGCATCGGAGCCATAGCCAGTCGCGGGTCTGAACTGATCAGGATGATTGAAGCCAGGAACCTCTTTTGATATGAAGACAACCGAGAAGATGTGCATGGGTATATTTGTATTCGCAATCGGGTGGTTCCGCGTCGTGTTGCGACCCTAACCAATATGAGGAATGGAATCACCTTG
>JACWFN010000059.1:0-13038 GCA_019775635.1 Cladosporium sp. VS III D KN 1
ACGCTGAGGCCCCGCGCGACCGTGAACCAGCGGCTCGGCTGCTCCTGCCGCGACGCTCACTCGTCGTGTGGCGGTGTCGTGGGCTTCAGTTCGCTGGTGACCAAAGTCGTGGCCACATGTCACTTTGTGACACGAAGTCCGGGTAGTACTTATACATACTCGATTGATGTGTCCACAACAGGCGTGCAACACGATCGAGGTATGTAATGCACAGAACACAAAGCTCATGACAATATCATCACAATGTACCCGCCGAAACGTGATTCATACTATTGTATATGCAAGGACACTACTGTGCCTCTCTGGCATGGTTCATCTCTTCAATACTCGCAAGATGAAACCGTTTCCTATGCCTGACAGGCGCTTCACCACTCACGCTGGGAGCATTGTCGAGATCATCAACAGTCACTTTGCTCGCTGGCGTTAATATGCCAGAGCAGAGCTGAGCGGCTGTTGGTAGACTGCCGGGCAGCCGCGATCTGCTTCCCCGTCTGTTCCTCCGAGAAGCGAAAGCTGTTGTCGAAGGTACACAATATCAGTGTCATGGTCACCTTCGACATCTTCGTACCCGCGCACCGCACGTTCGTACATCTTTCTGGCTGCCACCGCTTCGTCTCGATCTCTATACAGATTTCCGAGGTTGTATACAGTGTCCAGAGTCGACCTGTGCTTCGGACCCCATGCCTCCTCCTTCCCTCGGAGCGCCCGCAAGTACATCTCTTCCGCCTCCTTCATCTTGCCTTGATCAGAGTAGAGAAGGCCGAGGTTGTTGACTGTGTCCAGAGTTGACGTGTGCTTCGCTCCTAGAGCCTCCTCGTACCCTCTCAGCGCTCGCATGTACATCTGTCCCGCCTCCTCTAGCTTGCCTTGTTCCTTGTAGAGGACGCCTAGATCATTGACAGTGTCGAAAGTCGAAGTGTGATTCGGTCCTAGCGCCTTCTCGTACCCTCTCAGCGCTCGCATGCACATCTGTTCGGCCTCCTGCAGCTTGCCTTGATCTGTATAGAGGAGGCCGATGTTGTTGACTGTGTTGAGAGTCGACGTGTGCTCCGCTCCCAACACCTCCTCATATCCTCTTAGCGCTCGCAAGTACATCTGCTCAGCCTCCTGGAGCTTGCCTTTATTCTTGTAGAGGGCGCCAAGGTTATTGACGGTGTCGAGAGTCGATGTGTGCTTCGCGCCCAACGCGTTTTCATATCCCCTTAGCGTTCTCAAGTACATCTCTTCAGCCTCCTTCAATTTGCCTTGATTTTTATACAGACTCCCTAAACTGCCAACGGCAGTGAGAGTTGACGTGTGGTTTGCCCCCCGTGCTTCTTCAAACCCTCTTAGCGCTCGCATGTACATCTGCTCCGCTTCCTGGAGCTTGCCTTGATTCTTGTAGAGGTTGCCGAGGTTGTTGACAGTCCGGAGAGTCGACATGTGCTTCGCTCCCAATGCCTCCTCCTTCCCTATTAGCGCTCGCAGGTACATCTTCTCCGCCTCCTTCAGCTTGCCTTGATCTTTGTAGAGGTTGCCGAGGTTGTTCACAGCGGTGAGAGTCGACGCGTGCTTCGCTCCCAGCAGCTCCTCATATCCTCTCAGCGCTCGCAAGTACATCTGTTCCGCCTCCTCCAGCTTGCCTTGAATGTAAGAGAGTAGGCCAAGGTTGTTGACGACAGTGAGAGTCGACGTGTTCTTCGCCCCTAGCGCCTCCTCGTATCCTCTCAACGCTCGTAAGTACATCTGCTCAGCCTTCTTCAGCTTGCCTTGATTCTTGTAGAATATACCGAGGTTGTTGATGGTGTCGAGAGTCGACGTGTGCTTCAGTCCTAACACCTTCTCCTTCCCTCTCAACGCTCGCACATACAGACTCTCAAGTTCCTGTGAGCTTTCCCAGTCTGCCACAAAATCTGCAACTTTGTGAAGATCTCTCTCGAGATCCGTCGCCTCTCTCATCTTGACGTGCCTTCGTGCAACCATCCTGGCATGCGGGAGCAGTCTCCGCGCTGCTTGCACGTCCATTGAATCTTTCGACTGCGGGACACTCTCTGCGACCATGCGGATTGCTCTAATACACAGCCGTTCCCTGGTCCGATCATCAATAATATTGTACTGACTCCACTCATGAACCACGGCGTGGATCGAGTAGCCAGCAGCCCCTTCAGTATTGTTGATAAGCGAGTACTGGGATAGCACCCCGACCGAGTCTCGAAAAGACAAACCGTCCATGGCAATCGACACGCATTCCCTCGACTGTTCATCCCCCGCATTGTCGTCCTTGAGCGACAATGAATGCTTTTCTCTGTGCTTCTCAATCAGCTCGTACGACACATCTCCCGGGTGTAGGAACGCCCACTGGTCCAGCAGCCTTGCCGCCTCGGGCTTGACTGCACGCACCTGCTCGTATGACATTCTCCACGTCGTCAGCACGCTCTTCTCCGCGTACTCCTGCAGCGGGTATCGGTCTTGATATACCATGAGTCTGTCCCATGTCTCGTCGTAGTATGCGATGTATTCTTCCGCTGTCATGCCTGTTGCTCCTATGTATGCACCAGCCTGGACCAGAGCGAGCGGCAGACCGCATAGCTTCCATAGGAGCAGGTCCGCATCTATGGAAGCAGACCTAGGTCAGCGTTGACCGTGCAAGCGTGTGCCGGGTATGCCGCACGCATTCATTGACATACTTACCCGCAAGCTCTCTTCCTGCACGCGACTCGAGGATCTCTCTCCCTACAACTTTGTCGACCTCGCCCAGTCGGAGGCTGGCTTTCGGCCTTTGCAGTCTGGACAACCGTGTCGTGATCAAGACGTTTCCGTGGTCAGCTGGCGGAAGATAGTCCTTGAAGTCGTACGCATAAGGGTCTGCACGGCCGCTTGATCCTTGCCACTCGCGGTCGATGTTGTCTATAACAAGGAGCCACTGATTGTTCGCCTCTAAAGACAGCCATTCCTGTAAGGCTTCGATTAACCCGTCGATGTCGTGAGAGTCCACTACTAGCCGTCTGGCTGATAAATACCCCGCCTTCCACAACGTCATCGCCACGTTAGCGAGGGAGTGCCTGAGCCCGTCCGTCGATGAACCATCCAGCCAAAACATAGCACTAAAGTCATCCTTGTGCCTTCTCACATACTCAACACAAAGCTGGGTCTTGCCCATGCCACCGAGCCCATGTAACACAAACACTTTTCGCTGCTTGCACCCAGGGCCAGGTAAGAAGTACTTCTTGAGCTGCGTCATTTCATTGTCTCGCTGCACGAAGTGCTCCGTTACTGGCAAGCCGGCCGTGCTGAACGGAACTCGGTAGCCTGTCACGCGTCAGGACCGCGCAAAAGTGCATCAGACAATCAAGTGCATTGCAACACTGGAAACTCTCTACTCACGTGCCGGGCCCAATTGCTCAACACCCACCACATCAACTTCTCCCAGCAGCTCTTTCGCGTAGCACGCCGCCGTCGCCGCCGCATATCCCTGCCACCGCTTGTTCTTGTGCGAGTCCGCGTAGTCGCACACCCCGCGGATCACCACGCACGGAAACGTGTCCATCAGCCCCGCCGCCTCCATCTCGAAGCATAGTATGCCTTCTTCTCTTGCGATGCGATCTCTCGTCGGTCCATCTTTGACCACTTGATCGCCAGATGCGATGTTTCCGTAGTGTATCAGCGGGCGGTCGTCCATCCTGAATGGTCTCATACAAAGCCTCGACCGGTCGCACTCGGTGCATGTGTCTCCCCTGTCATGCTGGTAGGCAGCCTCGAACAGCTCGTCACGCTCATGGCCTTGGTGTCCGAACTTGTCCTTGAGCCTGGGATATTTTGCGAACATGGCTGTGAGATTCTCGCTCACCTCACTGTCTCTAAGCATATGCCGCGCCTTCAGGCTCTGCACTGCATTCA
This sequence comes from Cladosporium sp. VS III D KN 1, assembly GCA_019775635.1. Lineage (NCBI taxonomy): Eukaryota > Fungi > Ascomycota > Dothideomycetes > Cladosporiales > Cladosporiaceae > Cladosporium > Cladosporium sp. VS III D KN 1. The sequence goes on from JACWFN010000059.1 coordinate 3,877, forward strand.
GCAGCGGCCGCGGCGGCTTGTTCAGCGTGCCTGTTCTCCTGAACACCCCGTCTCGCTCCGTCTTGCCGTAGTCCCACTGCAAAACCCCGCCGTGCATCCCATCTGGCTGGCTGACCACCACGTCGCCTAGTCTAATGTCCGCCCTCTCGCTCCACACCCCACCGCAGATCCCCACCATCAGACCGATCTTGATCGGGAAGCTGCGCATCATGTCCTTGGCCACCGCCGTCGCCGACACCTTGCCCATCACCCCGGCAGGCAGACATGCCACCACCACGTTGTGCGCCCCGATCCTGCCAAATGCGTACGCGTTGTCGTCGCCCGCCGCCTTCTGCACCTTGCCGTGCTCATCGTCCAGCGTCGCCTCCACCGCCGCCTTCTCCACGTCCAGCGCGCAGATAATGCCGACGCTGTAGGATTCTCTAGAATGAGTAGGGCTGACCATCTCGGAGTCGTCTCGTAGATACAATTGTTCTGTTGTGTAGTTCGTGAGTTAGATGGGGATATAAGGGATCACATGTCCTCTCAGGATATATAAGTCGCCTCCTTGATTGCGTCACGTAGCATCTAAGCCTCACCCTCGACCGTGCGACCATGGGTAGCGTATCGCCCCGGTGGCCTGACAAGTCGGCATGCCATCAGGCGAACCTGCAGTGCAGCTCCGCGAGCTTGCTCGCGCGCGAGCGGTTGCACCAGCGAATCGGACGACATCCTTGACATGATACCTCTCTTTGCATGAGGCTATGTAAGCTCATCAAGCAGCCAAGAAAAATGCTTTTTGTTACACCCCCAGGCTCGCGCAGGTCACCGATGTTGTCTTGTCTTGAAAAGTCGCCAGCTAGCAATACTGCGGACGTTGGCAGATGAAGGTCCACGCCTACGAGTGCCGGGCGGAAGCGGTGACGTCACAGCACAAGTGGCAGAAGGTCACGCTGGAAATGGACGCGCTTTGCGCCCGGTTAGGCTCGACAGACTCGTCGCTCGTAGCGTGAGTTCACCCTTGATATCAGAGATACGGTTGCAATAACTGATCAGAGTGCCAACATTGGTACAACAGCTTTCTTGCTACAGGTGACCTTGGTTCTCGATCTTCCCGAGATACACACAAGCGGCTCTCTGCCGTGTTCGATGTACCGCCACTCTTCTGGACGAAGCTTTGTCAGGATGCAAGCGGCTTCTTCTGGACAAACAAGCGTTCCGGACAGTATATGAAGAACAGTAGCCTGTCTCATGTGACATGCTTCCGACTGCTTGTCAAACACAAAGCAACACCCACTCGAACATCCCTTTCGTCGCTCGGATATCGATGGGAAAAACTCGGCTTCGCGAGTTGCTGGCGCCCGCAAGGCAATCTGGTCCTGCTTTGCTTCGATCTTCCGTCCCACCTGCAGCAAAAGATTGAGGATGACCTGCTGAACGACAGCATCGCACAGTATGGGCGAGGCCCTCTCTCCCTGCATCCGATGCTGCTAACGCATATTACTGAGAGCTTTGATAGGGCAGTCTGGTCTTGGAGAGATGTTGTGAGAGAGCTGGAAAAGACCCGTCCTGACAAAGATTCGGCGGCAAAGCGCAGCTTCGAGCACATGCACGAGACTGCACGACATGTCATACACAGTTCCGAGATGCTGGCAACTGCTATATCGGTCACCGAAGCTGTCACCAAGGAGGCCCGCGTTTACCAGTCACACGAGCACGAGCACGATCCGGTGTGTGCAAAGATTCTTGACGATCTTGAGTTCTGCACTTCGTTGCTAACAAGCTTTCGCAATCGTTCGCAAGCGCTCGAGAAGCGCCTTGACAACGAGATCAACCTGGTAAGTCGGCGCGAAATGGCTCCTCGCTGCGTGCTTGCGCTTTGCTGATACGCAGAGTTTTTAAGGCGCTCCACCTGACTGCTCGACACGACAGTTCGGTCACGAACCGCATCGCGGAGCTTGCACATCGCGACGGCGAAACAATGAAAGGCATCAGCATTCTTGGTCTGATCTTTCTGCCGGGGACTTTTGTTAGTGTAAGTCGCGGCGTCGCGCTGTCGGCGTTCCTCATTGCCGCTAATCTCGATATGCACAGGCTATCTTCAGCATGAGTTTCTTTGCTCTCACCACGAACCAGGTCACAGGGTCGTCAGAGTGGACTTTTTCGAGGTACTTCTGGCTCTACTGGGTAGTGGCTCTTCCTCTGACTGCTCTCACGCTTACTTTGTGGTACTGTTGGCAGCGTGGTCACATGCGACGTTGAATGAGAACGAAGGGGTGAGCGTATTGCCAGAGTTTCTCGGCTGTTAGGGTCAGGGTTTGGGTAGTATCAGATATCAGATGAAACGCGAAACAGCATATTGTAAGCAAGTCTAACATTGCTCAAATGCGCGTGATCCGCACACACCTGCTTTGCACATGATATTTGACTTCCATAAGATTGATGTCGCATCTACCATGTGAATAGATGGGCGCTCCTACAGCTGACTATGATCTCCATCGTGCTTTAATAGTAGCGTTGTCACAAGCACCACAATCGCGCAGAAGTCAAATCAAGGCGTGGCGCTGATAGCAATGACAACCAGTGTGTCCCAACTTCATGACACATCATAGCTCGCAGCATCACTATTTCATGCGTATGAACGGGTACGCGCTCGATTTGATTTTTTTGGTTCTTCTCGCCCAGACCTTTTGTCTGTTTCTTCACATATAAGGGTGAGGGTTGGGGTTGCTTCAAATCTCGATCTCCATGACGTGTCAGGCATGAGACCTGCTATATGCACACTCCGCTTTTTGTCTCTTCACTCTTGTCAGTGTACCTTGAAACGATGTGAACAGACCGCCGCTAATTTGTTGAGCTACGTGCCCAAGTCTGAAGTAACACTGTGACCCAAGTACGCCTTCTAGATACTGTATATCGACGAAAGCAAGCTTGCGAGCCGAGCTACAGCACAACACCCCTCGGCTCGAGCAGATCACCACGAGGTATACTGACATCAAGATAGGACCAATACCCCGCAATATTCCGACAGTCCTGCCGCTGTAATCTGGTGCTCCGCAGCCGCCACTTCCGCTTGATGTGATGATCTGCCCTGTGTATCCGACAGTGCCTGAGCGGCCCGCTTGCGTTTGCGTGCGCCCACGCCCGCTTCCTTCTCTTCTTGCAGCCGCCGCGCCTGAACGATATCTCCATAAGTCATAATCTTGGCAGGCCCTGGGACTGTCGCTCTCACAGCTTGACGAGCCTTCTCACAGTTCTGTTCGACTAATGATTTGTTCTCATCCGTCAAAAGTGCACAATTTGTGATTGATTGTCGCGCTGCATTGTATAGCTTCTGCACATGGAGTCTCAAATTGTCGTCACTCATTAGGCTCAACACTTCATCCATAGTGTCACGCATACGTGCCAGACTACTGGCACTGGTCGGTGTCTTCGGGGTTACGGGAGGGTCGTGCATATTAATGGAGCCTCGCGGTACAGATGTCCGGAGGCAAAGTGGCTCGGGCTGCAAGGAGGGCGCTTCTAGGGTCCTCAAGACCCTCTGCGGGTTCAGTGGCACTAAATTAATCCGGCCTTCGACCAGGCTGAACGGATGTTGCGAGCTGTCATGGCAATGGCGCGTGCACGGCTGTAAAGGAGGGTGAAGTGCTGTTTCCCAATCCGTCCCCGCGCCACCACGGAACAGCCGCTCGACCTGCTCACGGTAGGCTGTCTTCAACGGCCCGAACACGGCAACGTCACAGGGCTGCAGCTTGTGCGAAGTGTGAGAATGCAGTCGACACAGGATGATTATGTCCGTAGCAGAAGGTCATGACGTCGAGAGACTCGTGCGAAGCGAGCCCGTCGCTGATCAGTATGCGAGGCTTACCATTGGCCGTTGCCTTTTTCAAAGGGTCGAAGACGTGCTGGATCCAGTGCATGTTTATCTTGTTGTTAGTATAACCCTTTTTTGTACAGGCGAAGTGCCCCCCAGGCGTCGGATGGGTCGTCCAACGACTCCGGTGCGTCGCGGAGGGCCATATCACGAGAGGGTCAAGACAGTCGCCGGTCGCGGATATACATTCGATCGCTGTTATGAGCGTGCGCTTCGAACTGGCCCCTCTGTAGTTGCGCAGCTCGTGCTTGCCTACCAAAACCTTGAGAGATTCCAGTTTCCCCAGCAGCAATCCCGTCTCATCCATGTTGTACACGTTCTCGGCCAGCACATCCGGCCGCGCTAGCTCTTCACCAATGATGCTGAACCACTCATTCACCTTGGGATATATCGTGTGATCGTGCCTGTCCCACGCCATTGCTCGCATCCTACGAGATTTGAGCTGCGGATTACGTTTATAGAAGCCTTGAGGCCAGTTTTTCCCCGGCGCCAGGAGGCTATCATCATCCGGCGTGTTTCCACGCCGCTGTCGCAGAACTAGTGCGAGGGAACGGAGCACCTTTACAGCAAGCGGATAGCCGTTCTGGCTCATGAGCAGCACGTAGGACGATAGTCCTTTCTCTTCGTTGGGGGTGAGATACTGCTCCTTTGCCGCCTTCTCCCGCCTCGTGCGCCTACCGCGATCACGATACCACTTGGTGGAATGTGGGAGAGGTGACTCATCGGTGTTGTCGTCTTCTACCAGATCAGGCAAGAACAAGTCCTCGGCAGTATTTTGTTCTCGGCGAAGTGTCATCATGCTGTGGGCAAGCACAAGGGCCTGGAAGGCAATGCAGTCCAGGCAGAGGAATCGAAGGGAAGGAGAGAAAGAATGAAGTGGGAGACGCAAGATACCTGACTGAGCGTGCGCCCTGTTGTGCGGGTCGCGCTAATGTTTCAGACGATGCTATTTTCAACGCTCATAAGGTCACGAGGTCCAAGCTTTAAAAAATCGTGAATCTGTACAGGACGTCAACCACAGTATGTGAAAAGCCAACAACGTAAACAAGGGAGATCGACAGATGATGTCAAGGTTGTCCCATAACGCGACCGCGGGGCAGCCGTTTGCGAATTGTCGCAGCTGACATGCTTCTGGGCGCATCGCGCTCATGCAGAGACTCTCGCTTGCTGGACCATATTTGCGAACGCCACATGCATGAATGCCTGTGGTGTGCAGCGAGCTGTCCTTGAGGCGAAGCCGAAGCTGAAGGTCAGACTTGCCAATGAATGGTCAAAGAGACAGGAAGCCTCGTGCGAGGCTGAGCCGCAACCACCACTCGTGGTGTCCTCACCAGAATTTAACTGCACTCGCGCAAAGAAAACCCACCAAGGAAACAGCGACGAGATAGCTGGACTATTCCTTGAAAATGCCCGCACGCACGCTCTCTCGCGAACACTACACCGTCGGCATTATCTGCGCGCTGGACGTGGAGAAGGCGGCGGTGGAGGCGACGCTGGACGAAGAACATAAGAGGCTGCCAAAGCCGATAGGAGATGAGAACTCTTACACCTTCGGCAGGATCGGCGAGCATAACGTCGTAGTAGCATGCCTTCCCGCTGGGGTGATGGGCAAGGTGTCGGCGACGGCGGTGGCCAGGGACATGATGCGCAGCTTCCCGATCAAGGTCGGGCTGATGGTGGGCATCTGCGGCGGGGTGTGGAGCGAGAGGGCGGACGTCAGGCTGGGGGACGTGGTGGTGAGCCAGCCGGATGGACAGCACGGCGGGGTGGTGCAGTGGGATTTTGGCAAGACGGAGGGGAACAGGAAATTCAGGCGGACGGGCATGCTGAACAAGCCGCCGCGGCCGCTGCTGAACGCGGTGCAGAGCCTGAAGGCTAGGCATATGCTGAAGGATAGCGAGGTGATTGAGCATTTGACGGCGATGTTTGCGAAGTATCCCAAGCTTGCGAACAAGTTTGGACACCAAGGCCAAGAGCACGACCAGCTGTTTGAGGCTAGCTACGGACACGCTGCCGGAGACACATGCGCGGAGTGCGACCGGTCGCGCTTTTGCAACAGACCACTCAGGACAGACGACCGCCCACATATCCACTACGGCAACATCGCATCTGGTGATCAAGTGATCAAGGATGGACCAACAAGAGACCGCATCGCAAGAGAAGAAGGCATACTGTGCTTCGAGATGGAGGCGGCGGGGCTGATGGACACGTTCCCGTGCGTGGTGATCCGCGGGGTGTGCGACTACGCGGACTCGCACAAGAACAAGCGGTGGCAGCCATACGCGGCGGCGACGGCGGCGTGCTACGGGAAAGAGCTGCTGGGAGAAGTTGATGTGGTGGGTGTTGAGCAGTTGGGCCCAGCGAGTGAGTAGAGCGTTTCCAGTGTTGCAATGCATGTTTGTCGTTCGATGGAGACATGGCCTCGTGCTGACGCGAGTCAGATTACCGGGTCCCGTTCAGCATGGCGGGCTTGCCAGTGACGGACCACTTCGTGCAGCGAAAGACGGAGATGGGCCAGGTCGTGAAGTTCTTCGGCACCGACGCTGACGGTGACGGGAAGCGGCGAAAGGTGTTTGTGGTGCACGGACTCGGCGGCGTGGGCAAGACTCAGCTCTGCGTCGAGTACGTTCGACAGCACAAGGAAGAGTTCACTGTCGTCTGCTGGGTGGACGGGTCGTCGAATGACGCGTTTAGGCATTCCGCAGCTAGTGAGGCAGCGAGGCTGGCTAGGGTGGGGCCTCCATCTACGGGAATGCTACTCCAGGATATCCATGATGTGGATGCAGCAATGGAAGCCCTGCAACAGTGGCTCTCTTTGGAGGCGAACACCGGCTGGCTGCTGGTCATAGACAACGTCGACCGCGAGTGGCAGGGGGCGAGCGGGCGTGCGGACCCTCAGGCGTACGACTTCAAAGACTACCTACCGGCAGCTGACCACGGGAACGTCTTGATCACGACACGGTTGTCCAGACTGCAAAGGCCGAAAGCCAGCCTCCGACTGGGCGAGGTCGACAAAGTCGTTGGGAGGGAGATGCTGGAGTCGCGTGCAGGCCAGGAGCTTCCAGGTATGTATGTTGGTGGGAACATGTGGCAGCTTTCGTGTTGTCAAGACTGGCTGACCTGAGTCGAACATGCAGATGCTGGTCTCTTACTCGACAAGCTAGGCGGACTGCCACTTGCACTGGTCCAAGCCGGAGCGTACATCCGATCAACGAACTTGACGGTGGAGAAGTATATCACGTACTACGGCAGGATATGGGATAAGCTTATGGAATACCAGGACCGGTACCCGCTGCAGGAGTACGCAGAAAGAAGCGTGCTGACGACGTGGAAGATGTCGTACGAGCAGGTGCGTGCGGTCAAGCCCGAGGCGGCGATGCTCCTGGACCAGTGGGCGTTTCTGCATCCCGGAGAGATACGGTACAGGCTCGTCGAGGCATATACACACGTTGTCGAAGACGGCGAAGAGCCAGATCACAGGGACGAGCTTTCGTTTTCCGACTCACTTGGGGTGCTCGAGCAGTACTCGCTCGTAAGCAACACTGAAGGGACAGGCGACTTTGCCATCCACGCCGTCGTTCACGACTGGAGCTTGTACAACATCGTCGACGATAAAGCCAGAGAGCGACTATGCGCTCGAGCAATCCGCATGGTCGCGGAAAGCATCCCGTCGACGGATGATGCAGACGACTTGCAGGCAGCGCGAAAGCTTCTCCCGCATGCGCGAGTCGCTGCGACGAGGTACAATAGGATGAGAGAGATGGGCGGTCTTGAGCAAGAGCTTCATCAGGTTGCTGATTTCATGGAAGAGTGGGAAAGTTCGCGAGAGGTGGAAGGCCTTTACTTGCGAGCGCTTCGAGGGTTTGAGAAGGCATGGGGGCCGAAGCACACGTCGACTCTGGACACAGTCAACAACCTCGGCGCCCTCTACTCTGATCAAGGCAAGATGAAGGAGGNNCGAGCGCTTCGAGGGTACGAGGAGGCATGGGGGCCGAAGCACACGTCGACTCTCAACACAGTCAACAACCTCGGCGCCCTCTACTCCGATCAAGGCAAGATGAAGGAGGCGGAGGAGATGCTGGTGCGAGCGCTGCGAGGGTACGAGGAGGCGTGGGGGCCGAAGCACACGTCGACTCTCAACACAGTCAACAACCTCGGCAACCTCTACTCTGATCAAGGCAAGATGAAGGAGGCGGAGGAGATGCTGGTGCGAGCGCTTCGAGGGTACGAGGAGGCATGGGGGCCGAAGCACACGTCGACTCTGGACACAGTCAACAACCTCGGCAACCTCTACTCTGATCAAGGCAAGATGAAGGAGGCGGAGGAGATGTACCTGCGAGCGCTTCGAGGGTACGAGGAGGCGTGGGGACCGAAGCACACGTCGACTCTGGACACAGTCAACAACCTCGGCAACCTCTACTCTGATCAAGGCAAGATGAAGGAGGCGGAGGAGATGCTGGTGCGAGCGCTGCGAGGGTACGAGGAGGCGTGCGGGCCGAAGCACACGTCGACACTGGACACGGTCAACAACCTCGGCCTGCTCTACGCTAAGCAAGGCAAGATGAAGGAGGCAGAGGAGATGTACTTGCGAGCGCTTCGAGGGAAGGAGGAGGCGTGGGGGCCGAAGCACACGTCGACTCTGGACACTGTATACAACCTCGGAAATCTGTACAGAGATCGAGGCGAAGTGGTCGCAGCCAAGAAGATGTACGAACGTGCGGTGCGCGGGTATGAGGATGTCGAAGGTGACCATGAAACGTACATTGTGTACCTTCGGCAACAGCTTTCGCTTCTCGGAGCAATGGACGGCGCAGCAGATCGCGGTTCCCCGGCAGTCTACGAACAGCCGCCTATCTCTGCCGCTGGCATACCGAGGCGAGCGAGCAAAGTGACTGTTGATAAAGTCGCCAGCGCTCCCAGCGTGAGTGGAGAAGCGCCTCTCAGACATAGGAAACGGGATTTCCTCTTGCGAGTACTGAAGGGATCAAACATGTCATAGAGGTATAATGGTGTCCTTGCATATACAATAGTATGAATCACATCCCTGCGGGTAAATTGTGATGATATTGTCATGTGCTTTGTGTTCTGTGCATTATATACCTCGATCGTGTTGCATGTCTGTTGTGGACACATCAAGCAAGTATGTGTACAACAGTTACAGTTCTTCCCGGACTTCTGTCACAAAGTGGCTGGTGGTCGCGACTTTGGTCACCAGCGAACTGAAGCCCACGACACCGCCACACAGCGGGTGAGCGTCGCGGCAGGAGCAGCCGAGCTCGCTGGTTCACGGTCGCGCGGGGCCTCAGCGT